>OZ035881.1:118793317-118950623 GCA_964034835.1 Muscina levida | reverse complement strand
GAAGCTTTTTAAAGTTTTAAAATTAAATTTCAAATTAATTTAGAAAAAACTTTTTACATTTTATAATCAAGAATATTTTTAGAAGCTTTGTAAAATTTTAAAATTTCAAACTAATTTTTAAAAAAACCGAGTACCCGAAGGAAAAAACTCGGTTAAACTGGTTATTCGAAAATGGCATTTTTGCAAACACCGGCATACGGTTTTAAACAAAGAAACCGGATTACGGTTTTCCGGTTTCGGTTTTGAACACCCTAATTAGTATCAATAAAAAAAACAGACCAAATTAGTGTGCAAGGTGCCATCAATTAACATATATGTTCAAAAAGCCACAACATTATCACCGACTTCAAAATACCTTTTTTTCGACAGATTTAAAAAAATTGTTTATATTCACTCTTTTTTTCATTACAAATTATTTACCAACACCCAAGTAACGACACAGCACTTGCGCTTGCTGCCACCTTACCAGACATTCACAACACATGGTTCATGCCAGGATATTGAGTACATTTCTGGTATACTCAGACAGACAGAACACTGTAAACCACTACATGCACCTAACAAATATCCACATATAAAACAAAAGTTACTGCGTTTCAATTTTGCAAGCTTGGGACTACTGGTTGTGTCTTGCCACAGCTACATACATTCAGAATAGTTCATACTCCTGACCAAATGAGGAGGGAGAATGACGATGATGTAAAGGCTTCATTCGAGCATCCATTTTTGGTTTATCCCAAAACAAGAGAAAGGATCACACATGTGGAATAAGTGGAAAATTCTTAACATTTTGTTTCATTGTTATCAACAACGAAGCTGGCGAAGCTGGTAGTATAAGGAGATAGCTACATTGACGTTATAAAAGTGGTATTTTTTCCGGTTTATATCTGTGTACTTCCGCTAAGGATTTGTTTTATGACGTGTTATACATTTTGCACTACTTTGTATTCTTCTACCCACATGCTTCGCTTCGCTGTTGTTGTTGTTGTCAATTGTAACATTGTGCAAAATGTTGATGATGGGATTTCTTATGCAGCAGTGCAGCCAGCGGTTTTGTTAGTCTTTTGGCTCCTAACGGATTTCGTATTGAGATTTGGCTTGCGTTTGCATCGTTTTGTTTTAACGGTTTTTATGTATTATTTTGGGATTTGTGCAAGGTGATCCATCCATTCGCGCGGCTGTTATGGCGGAACCGAGATGTTCTGCAACACCAGAAAAGTTTTGTGTGACATAGACAAATTATAGTCTTTGATATATTGTGGTCCTTGTACACATTTGTGTTATGCGGTGGTAGTCACAAAACCCTATGGATGCTATAGCAGTGACAATGACGGGCCGCGTTGTTATCCTTGGGAAATGCTATTTCTGCACCTGTATTGCCATGGAGGTCTGTTATTATTATTTAATTTAATTTTTCCTCTTAATGGAATTGTGGTATATGTGGTATTTTTCTCATTGAAATATGACATACAAAATTTGAGAACTGAATTACATTTTAATGCGGAAAAAATCACTAAATCAACATTTTCTTTTCAACCGTAAAAATATGGCACTTGGCACCGGAGTGAATGACATTTTATGGACTTGAATATGGCAAGATAAATGTCTTTAATCACTTAAGACTTTAGCCGAAGCTAAAAAATATAAAAGGTATTTATCCATTTTGGTATCCTTTATACTTAATTATCATTATCAGTTGTTAACCCTTGTCAAGGTATTGGAGGTAATCTTCATTCCATTAGAGAAATTAAGGGGAAAAAAATTATATTATGATCCTTAGTTGTGATTGCGAAAGGGTAATATGCTGGAAAGCTTTGAGTGTATGGTTTAACAACAACAACTACAGCAATTTCATAATAAGAAATATATAAGAGAAAAAATCAACTTTGAGTAACAAACTATTTAATTTCTTCTTTCATACAATTATAACATTTGTGAAAATGCGTAGGAACTCTTGAATGAAAGGTGAACTGGCGTTGATAATAATGGGAATTGAAACACACGCACACACACAACACACAAAGTCAAGCAGAAGTAACTGGCACATATTTGTAGTTCGACCGTAAGTGCTGTTGTTCTTTAACCAAAATTTATTTAAATTATTCAGATAGAACAAAGGGTTTATTCAGTTTTTTCCTCCATTTTAAACGCTCATTAAGGGGTGTGGCAGGCATGACAATGCGAGAAGCGATTCCGATATACATAGATACATTAAAAATTTTTAACTGAGGCTAACTGCTGAGAAACTTACAGAATACTTTTGAACGCCACTCAATGCGAGAAATATACATCAATACCATTTTTATACACTTGACGACGTCACGAACTAATCGAATGGTATATTTTGTTCTTCCATTTTTAACGCCAATAAGGAGGCGTGATAGGTATGAATATCCCTATTAATATTATAAATGTGAATGTCTATCTGTTTGTTTGTTTGTGTGTTTGTTGTCTTGTTTGTGGCTAAATCACGTCTAAAAGGGTGAACCGATTTCAATAAAATTTGAAAGGTTGTTAGTATACAGTATTGAAGTTACCGTATGGAATATATTTTTTAAACTTTTGACTTAATGGGCGGTGTGGGAGTGGCAAAACTTTTTTAGAGCTAGGGGGATAACATTTGATACTCAGATAGTGCTCGACAACACGAATATGAATCTGCAGACAAAATTTAAATTTGGGACCCAATGGGCGGTGTGGGCATGGCAAAACTTTTTTAGAGCTAGAGAGATAAAATTTGATACCCAGATAGTTCTCGACAACACAAACATGAATATGCAGACGAGATTTTAACTGTTGATCCAATGGGCGAAGTGGGCGTGGCAAAACTTCTTGTTAGACATGAATATGAATATACAGACGGAATCTTAATTTTGGATTAGTGGGCGGAGTAGGCGTGGCAAAATTTTATTTTAGCCCTAGGGAAATAAAATTTGTTACACATATAGTACTCGGCTACACGAATATAAATATGCAGACGACATTTTAATTTTGGATCATTTGGGGAAGGCGACTTGACAAAACTGTATTTTAGTCCTAAAGAGATGAAATTTGATACAAGGGGATGGTACTCGGTAATTCAGGTTCAAATTTGCAGTCGAAATTGTTATCTCAATTAGAGGCCGATCAGGGCGGTACTGATGGTACTCGGTAATTCAGGTTCAAATTTGCAGACGAAATTGTTATTCTCAATTAGAGGCCGAACAGGGCGTGACAAAACTGTATTTAAGCGCTAGAACAATAATATTTGATATACAAAATAATATTCGATACCAAAAAGTACATTTTATAAAAAAGTACAAATACATTTATTGTACTAAAAAGTACAATTTATTTATTATATACTTAAAAAAATTGTACCAAAAAGAACTATTACACTCTGTCACAAAATTTCAAAAGTTTCTGTATCCGGGACATTTAATAATACATTTTAATATAACATTTCAAATCTAATCTCAGATATTTGAAAAGTAGAACGGTTTTTGAGATATGGTCAAATTTATTGTTTTGAAAAAAGGTAGGTCTACTAAAATGTCAATCATAATTGACGAAGTTATGGCACTTCAAAGTTGAATTTTTGAAAAATTTATAATGATTTTTCAAGTTTTCGCTGCCTTTAGTTAATGATAGAATAATTTGTTATAAAAATTTGTTGCCCTTGGTCTTCAAAATCGGTTGAAAAATAAATGCTACATTCACAAGGATCAACTAATTAGAAGCCGGGATCAAAAATTGTGTTATTGTACATAAATATTGATTTTGAATTTATTTCAAGCTCAAAACCAATACATTTATTACTAGATTTTTTGTACCAAAAAGTACTGTTGTGGTATCAATATGTATCCGTTTTTTTATTTCGGTTAGTGAGACGTCGTTAGTTAGATCAGGTTAAGGATTAAATTGGGGTAACGAATTGATTACAGAGCATACAAGATCGACGCATAAACTTAGCCCTTTAAGTATGCAAGCCAAACATATTTTATAAGTTTTCGTCAAGTATGCAATAGCGAAGCAATAACTATATACTAGTGGTAATATATCACAGTACAATACATTATTTTGAGACTTAATTCTGAGAACTGCACGTGAAAGTAGCCCCAAAAAGAAGAAGTTCTGCATCATTCGTTTTGTCAAGTTACATGCCATAATAATTTAATATCGATTTAAAGTTAGTATGAGAATTTGTCACGTTTTAGGCTTTTTTGTTATATGGTGGCGTATGATTATCATAAGTAATATTCCACGTAAATCATACGCCACGGAGTACAACAGTTTTATTGTAAATGCTACAAAATAAACCCAATCATTTGATGAATGGAAAAGTGAAACTTTTGCTTATGTAGGTACGCGATATATCAACAGATTAAAGGAATTGTAATTCTTATTTTTTTTTTAATTTGTTTCAGCTAAATCGGACTAGTGGTTCTCGAGTTATGTCAAACAAAAGAGCCTAAAACGTGACAAATTCCCCTATACGAACCTTACTAACTTCAAATCGGTATTAAATTATTATGGCGTGTAACTTGACAAAACGAATGATGCAGAAATTTTTCTATTTGGGACTACTTTCAAGTGCAGTTCTCAGAATTAAGTCCCAAATCAATGAGTTGAAAAATGTTGTACTGTGTATATATATATACTTTAGTGGTATACGTATAATTGATCGGCATCGAATTCTGAGACGACTTAAAAGTGACTGTCGGTACGTCTGTCTGTCACCGCGATTAAAGCCGTAGAGATACTTACTTACTTACTTAAGTGGCCCATTACAACTTACGAACGTGGTTCATAAATTTGAGGCCTGAAGTACTAAAGAATTCTACACGCTTCGGTCTTGTGCGTGTGTTCTCCAGTTAGTCCTACCAGATGATGGCACGTCGCCTACCACTTGGTCCTTCCAACGGAATTTGGGTCTCCCTGCTCTGCACCGTCCTTCAGGTTCGCCTTCAAACACCTTTCTCGCTGGAGCATTTACATCCATCCTGGCAACATGACCCAGCCATCGTAGTCGTTGCATTCTGACTCTTTTAGCTACGTCGATGTCGTGGTAAAGCTCATACAGCTCATGGTTCATCCGATGGCGAAACTCGCCGTCGACACAGATAGGTCTATAAATATTTCGGAGTACTTTTCTCTCGAATACTCCCAGGTTTTGTATGTCCGTTGTCGTAAGCACCCATGATTCGGCAGCATACAAAAGAACGGGTAAGATTAGCACCTGCTAAAGCTGTTTCTTAGTATTCCGAGATAAGGTGGTATTACTAAAGAGCTGCCGAAGACCGTAAAAACATCTATTGGCTAGCACTATTATCTGCTTAATTTCTTGGCTGACATTATTTTTCTCATTGACGGAAGATTCGAGGTAGGTAAACTCATCTACTACCTCAAAACAATAATTTTCAACGTTGACGCTGCGTCCCCATCGAGAGGACTCTTTGTTCGTCGAAATCATTATTTTTGTTTTGTCCTCGTTGACCGCTAAACCTATTTTTGCCGATTCCTTTCCTAGTGATGAGAAAACTGCAGTAACGTCCCGCAGATTTCGGCCAATGATATAATCGTTGGCGTAGGCTAGTGGCATGTGGCTTTTGTGGAATGTGGTGCCAGACATGTATACTAAATAGTGTACAGGACAGGCTATCGCCCTGCCTGAGACGTCTTTCAGTGTTGAATGGTTCAGACTGATCTTTACCAATCTTAATCGAGGATTTGGTGTTTTCTAAGGTACATCTGCAAAGTCGAATTAGCTTTGCAGGAATACCAAACTCAGACATGGCCTCATAAAGCCTATTCCTTATCGGAGAGTCGAAGGCAGCTTTGTAGTCGACAAAGAGGTGGTAGGTGTCGATCCGCTTTTCATGGTTTTTTTCCAGGATTTGTCGTAAGGTGAATATTTGATCCGTAGAGATATCGAGTTGAAATTTGGAATGCCATCTTCTATCCTAAAAGCAGAGGTTAAGATCTAAGATGAGCAAAATTGTACAAAACTACTCCCATACAAATTTCCCAAATTTCCGTGCGATTAAAGTCGTAATTTAAGAGTAAATATGAGAAAGATCCATCAAAAACTACTCGCATATCCCATACAAAATGCCCCTTTTTGGGCATTTAAGTTCTAAGATGAGCAAATCAGACAAAAACTAATCCCACCTCCCACACTAACTCCCTCTTTTTGGGGATGTCCGTCCGATTACAGCCGAGGATAATACTCGACATTTTGGAAGATCGGTGGAAGACTACTCCCTCCTCCCATACAATTGTTAAGTTCTAAGATAAGCAAGATCGCACATAAACTACTTACATCTCCAATACAAAATTCCCTATTTGAGTTATCCGTCTGTTTCTACCCCAGATAACGACCGTGGATTACGAGCTATCGAGCTGCAATTTGGAACTAAAACTTCCATCCTCCAAATGAAGGTTTAGTTCTAAGACGAGCAACATCAGACACATCACTCTTACCTTCCATACCATCTCCCTCTTTTTGGGGGTGTACGTCTGTCTGTTCCAACTACCATAGCCGGGTTTAAAAGTCATCTATCGAAAATTTTGGTAAAGAAGCTTCTATCTCTTAAGCGTAGATTAAGTTCTAAGATAGGCAAGATCGGACAAAAACTACTTAAACGTTCATTACAACTCTTTTTTGGGGTACCCCGCCAGGATTTCTGCGATTTCCTGCATGGTAGTCGCGTGTTCTAACCATCATGGCACGGCCGGTCAAAAATTTGTGAAACATAATATAAAAGTACTTTGATACATTATGTATCGAACATATGTTGCGCTTAGCTCAAACGAACTAAGTACCAGTCTTTGGGGTTGAAATTTAACTCATGCAATTTTTTACATCAATGCCTAGCTTATAAAAAGACTATTTGTTTTTTAAAGTTTAAGCTTTCAAAGGATAATACTCGACATTTTGGAAGCATAAAGTATCATCATCCCACAGTTGCCCACCTGCAGTTCTATTGAATCTTAAAAAGGTGGTCATTCAGCAGAGCGACATACAGCAGCAGCTAATTGTGTCATTTCGAAAGTCTTTATTCCATTTTATGCCAGCAAAGTATTTATATTTATATTTTGTTTTGTATTTATTTTCCTCAAACGTCCATTATTAGTTCTATGAAATAAACGACGGAAAGTACACTTTTTTAATCTGTTCGTAATTGGAAAAGTTTTATTGCCTCTTTAAAGTAAAACAATTTCGCACAAAAAAAAAAAAACAAACACACCCATATACACACTCTACTCGAATATGTCAAAATCTTGTTTATTATTGGATTTTTTTCCCTCTGCTCTGCCGCACAAGTGGCAAGTTTTTATGTGTTTCCTGCTGCTGCTACTGCTGCCGGATATGTTTGAACGTGTGAGCTGAATATGTATTTTCAGCTGTTGTTTATTTGTTTTCCTTTTCATTTTTATTTTATTTTTTGCATTGAAACTTAAAAAACAAAATGTTTTTAAGTAGTAGTATTACAGTTTTTGTTCACTCCCTCAGTAAACTAAAATTTTGCTGTTTTATGTTATTGTACAAAAACTTTTGCGAAATGACTAATGTTTCTGGTTTCGAAATGGGAAATTCAAACCAACCCACCAACAGCTACTTGCGGGGAGGATAACGACGAATGAAAATATCTGAAGTGTAGGACAAACTTTATTATTGTTTTCATAATGAGAATGGGTAAAAAGATTAAAATCATATATGTTAAATGGCAAGGAAATGGAGCGTAGAGTAAAGATGCAATTGCACAAATCTAATATTGATTTGCATTGTCTTCGTGAAGCTCAATGACCATTGAATTGGACAGTACTGCTGCAAGCTGATAGATTTGAATGCCAATATTTAGTTATGTACAAAAATTCTTTCATAAACTTGCATTCATCTGGAAACTATAAAACTTTTAATACTTTTGAACTAGTTTTTAATATCCGTTTGATTAGTATCTACGCCGATGATCTTAAAAGGATATGTGGTTTGGTGAAGAAGACCTCATAAGGATAATCTTTAAAAGATTTTAAGTTCATAGGATAGCTAGCTGGCCGTTCAGGGTAGAAAGGTAAATATCAGTCGCTACGACCCAAAAGTGTAACACATAGAAGGAGTCACTATAGACCTTAGAATTCTTTAAACCAAATTATATTCTTGACTTTTTAAGACGTTTGATCTATGCCCGCCCGCCGGTCTGTCTCTCGTAAGACGTAACCAATTGTTTTGAAACTTTGCATAGGTAAATATTTTCTCAAAACTACTTACGGAATTGCATATAAGCCACATGGCCACGCCCTTCTGGTACCTTCTATAAAAATGTAGCATGACGTCCATTTTTAACAGGATAAAGTTTGGTTGAGGGTATATGTAAGTCGGTTTACCCAACGGAAACTTTCTTACTTTTTTTAAAACTTTGGCTTAGTAGGACTAGATGTGTAAAATAGGGAATGGGGGATTTTCCAATTTGAGCTTTTGATCGTTATTCACTTGGGAATAACCAGAAGTTCTCTTTTGTGGTTCCCAAGCAGTTCACCACGCCCGAGAGATCACGCATTCCAAGGGCAATGCCATCGAATATCCGTTCAGTGCTAGCAAATATGAGTAGGGGCAATGTTAAGTAACCTAAACGGCATGCTACCACCGATGCGTCCTAGGAAATAGGTAACAGAAGTTACTGAAGCTCAACACAACGGCTTTCATAGTGGCTTTGACAGCCCCAAGAAACTGGGATCGGTCGCAGTGGCCTAATAAAATACTATTATGAAAACACGAAGAACGTTATAAGGACCACAAATTAGGGATATGCACCTGATTTGACCGAACTCTCTACAGAGATGGTGTTTCTGTCCAACTGGCGGATGTCCTCGATAAATACAAGGCTGACATCACCGCCATACAGGAAATGCGGTGAAAGGGACAGGGTCGCACATGTTGAGAGGACTATGATATTTTTTACAGCTGCCATGCAGAAAGACACGAATGTGGATTCATAGTCGGAAAGAGACTTCGACATCTGGCCTCGTGGTTTAAATCTGTCAGTGACCGAATAGCCACTATTCGGATCAAGGCAACATATTTTTACATTACACTGATTTGTGCACAAGCCCCAACAGAAGACAAAGAGAAGGACATTAAAGATGCATTCAATGAGCGCCTGGAGGAAATATATGAACGATGGCCTGTACATGACATTAAAATTGTTCTGAGAGATTTTATTGCTAAAATATTAAGGAAAGATGCTCTTGGTTCAGATGTCAGAAAATTTAGCCCACACAACAACACCCCCGCAAACGAAATCAGAATAGATAGCTTCGCGTCGGCAAGGCACATGGTAGTGAGTGGAATCAGATTCCCGCATAAAGATATCCACAAGGCAACCTGGATATCTCCCGATCAAAATACAAGAAATCAGATTGACCACATGGTAATTGATGGAAGGTATGTCTCAAGCGTTAAAGACGTGCGGGTGATGATCGGTGAAAATATTGTTTCAGATAACCACTTAGTTGCAGCTAAGATACGCACGCGATAAGGCAGTGCTAAAAACGGTGCAAAGGTAGCTTGGCATCTCAAGGCTGCATACTACCGATATAGCCAATGCCTACTCCAACAAACTCTCTCAATTACTTCGAACCAACCCTCCAATTGTGATGCCTCACGACATCTAGTGGCAGCAAATTGCGAATTATATGACCACTGCCGCAAAGATCGTATTGGGTTATAAAAAACCCAAATATAGAGGGAACACTTTCGTTTTCTGCTCGTTCCCAAAGCAGTATAAGTGACGAAATCACGCTAATCATAGACGATTCAGTCAGAACGAGATCAGCACAGCAATTGCATGACAATGTACATGCACAAGCTCATAAACACGATTTGGCCCCAGCCTTTTATCCATCGCATACAAGGTCCTGTCTAGTGTGTTATGTGAAAGACTAAAGCCCATTCCAGCGAACCTGATTTGACCTTATCAGCGTGGTTTTAGACCGATACATAGTCCGATACATTTTCTACCAACCGAGGCTTTAGACAAGTTGTTGGATGGACCAGAGGATAGAGCTGTTATTTACACTTTGTGTGACTAACTAAAGACCGAAGGGCTTGGTCTCAAAATTTCCTGACAATCTTTAACCGAAATATTATTTTGTGAAGAATTTTGTTGTTTTGGTCGTTTTAAGTGCATTTTATATGAGAGCTCCCTTAGGAGTTGATGATAGGCGGTAGGTATGTTCGACAAAAATGTTAGGCGGGAAAAAATTACTGGGGGTCAGTCATACATTCGAACCCTCTTGAAGTCACCATGGGATAAAATAAAAAAAATTGTATGTGGACCACCTTAAGGGTTGCAAATAGATGGTAGATATGTTTTGAGAAACTGTTGGGGTTGCAAAAAATCGTGGACGTCGGTCACGCATATGACTTCTCTAGGGGCACTTTTAGGACAGTAAGGAGGAAATTTTATTTTTTTTATGGGAGCCTCCTTAGGTGGTGAAGATGGGAGAGTTGGTATGTTCGAGAAAAATGTTAGAAGGGAAAATGACTGGAGGCGGGACATACATATTACTCCTCTAGGGGCGACACCGAGGCAGTTAGAGCGGTGGGAGCAAATATTTTAACATAAATTTTCTGTATGGTAGCGCTCTTAGGGGTGAAGATGGGTTGTAACATGTTTGGGAAAAATTTTAGGAAGGAAAAATTACTGATTGAATCTTGTGAGTGATATCAATTTGTTTTATTGTCATGTAAAAATTATCCAACATTTAGTTGCTGATTATATGATGAAACATGTGGATTTAATTTCGATATAGTAACAGAAATATTGGAATCACTCTGGTGACTTCATTTTTCATCTACGGATATTTCTAAGTAGTAATAGGGTATTGGAGTTGTTGACAAAATCTTCAGCTTAGCATTTACCTTAGGCTGCATGAAGGCTGCAGTGTATTCCAGGAGGAGTTGATGCATAATTTACAGGTTGTATATTACAGGAATTGCAAAGCGACACCCAATCAGGACTTTCTGAACAATGTTTACCCACTTAATATACCCTCAATCTACAGATAGGAAGGTACGTCCTAAAAGTGAAAAACATAGGAGGAGTCACTTTAGATAATACGTTTCTTTGAACCAAATTCGATACATGACTTTTTTATATGGGATTGATCCTCACCGCAGTACTGCTGTGTATGTAAGATTGAGAAGAGGTCAGGGACGATTTATTATCGTTTATGTACATGTTCTGGCTTAGATCGTGATAGGTAAAAAAATTAGGAGGCAGTTTTGTACATGATCTAGAGTCTCCTCCCCCAATCGGAAAAAGTATTGACTGGGACAGAAAATATATTTCCACCATTGCCAAAAAGGTATGTAAATATAGTCTAGTTCAAAAGTATTTTTAATATAATATACATGAGGTTCTTGTTAAACATTTCACTATTCACCAACTCATTTTCTTCTCCTTACTTTTCTTTTTGATCTGTCCAAAACTAACCCAACCTTTTTTACGAGTTGAAATCATGGTAAAGCACCTCAAACGTCGTCCCAATTCCGGCAGTCGAAGTTTTTCTTCAGCAGGATGGGTATGTTATTCAACCACTACTATGACCGTCTAGGTTTAGCCGAGTTCTTAAAGATCGCGCCTGACACAACTTGCAATATGTCCCCAAATTGCAGGTAAATCCATCATTAACTGTACCATATTCCCTACTGCTATTTCATTACCTATCTATTATTGCAGATACTCTCTTTTGGAACTGAATAATGGGCATATGTTAGAAAACGTTATCAGCATTTTCAATCACATACTTTCTAAAGACGCCGTGTCCGCTCAGAAATTATGTTATGTAGTACTCAATGTCTCCACGTTGCCTCTCCAACTAACTAATAAGATCAGGTATTCGTTCATATTTTCACCTTCCTTTTGGGATAGAAAACAATCTTTGTCACCAGGTTTCATAGTTTTCGCAACGGATACCGTTCTGTAGGCCCAGCATAGGCTCAGTGCTATCAGTCTGTATACCGAGTAAAGTTTGACGTAGTATAACTACAACCTCATGCATGGTGCGACATATAATATGATGTTTTACACTACGATGATAAGTGATGACAATTACATCGCTATCAATTCCGAAATTCTTACAGCACTCCACTTTAATAACGAGCAATATTTTTATAGTGATTAAACGAAGGCATAAAAACTGTACGCATGTCTTATCTTCACTAAATATTTACCACAATTACACTGTATAACATTTAAATTCGGCTAAAAAAAAAACAACAGCAACAGTGAGGTTTTTAACCATGCATATGTGCTAAAAAGTTCGTAATTAAATGTGAAAACCTTTCTCAAATGTCCTCTAAAACTTTTGTAAAACAAATTAATTGTTGTTGCTGCCGGTTTTTTTTTTAGACTTTTGTGTACCGCCATTAACACTTTGCTTGGGCCCTCATATATGTAACGATGTTAACTTTTAATGTTGCCAAAAATACAAATTTTCGTGCTTAATTTCTGTTTTCTGTTGCTTTCTGTAAGTAGCAGAAGTAACTAATTCAAACTCATTAACGTCAAATGTGTTGCTTGTTTTTACTCCTACTCCGCTGGATGTTGGATTTCTTGTATCATCAGCAGCATGCCATTTCCCATGGCATGTCGCAAGGGGTTCTCCTTGTCAAGCTGTGGCAATAATAAAAAAAACAAATGTTGCTTACTTGTGCAGCTGACGCGGCTCTTTAGAAATTCGCCATTTTTCCACAGTTTTTGGTTCCGCTGGTTGTTGTCGTCCTCGTCGTCGTCATCGTTTTTTTTTCGATGGCACTAAACTTTGCATTCCACCAAACACCAGCAGGCAAACGACCCGTAGTTCTTACATCCTCCAGCCCCCATCTGCTACATGCTGTTGTTATGCGAGCTACTCGCTGCTGTCGTTATTTCGTGTCGCTGTGCTCCAACTTTTGGTATGGTTACTAATAAAAACGACATGTCCTTTTAATTAACATGCACATCAAAAAATTTCTACTTCTCGGTACACCGTCACGTTGAATATGTATTAAGTAAGGACTAACTACCACATCGCACATCCTTTCGTTGACGCTCGTGCCATCGTCTGGCACTATAACCGCAAGCCTCAGTGATTTTCTGAATTGAAGCTTATGGGTTGGTCCGCCAGTCTGTCTGCCGGTGCTTACGCTGCTTGTCTGCGTTCTTTTTTTTTTTGAGAAACATAAAAAGGATGTCAAAATGTGCTTGTCTACATATGTATATGAGAACACATAATAACCACATATATAGGTTGAGAACAAATGTATTTCCTAGGTGTGTGTGTGTGCGTGTGTGTTAAGACCAAATAACTTACAAAATGTTGTCGTCATTGGATTTTTTGCTTGATGCTTTTCGACATTCAGTGAGGTTTTCTTTAGGTATTTGTGGATAATTTAACAAAAAATAAACAAATCGTAGTTGAAAAAATCACACCGAACATTTTAGCACTTAGCATGAAGGTGAAAACATTACAGGTGGAAATAAAGAGCGCAGCCACAAGGCGTGAAATTAAAAAAAAATTGTAAGCAACAGTGTTTTTTTAGTAATTTAAATCATACATTTAATTTAGTTTTGTTGTAACCGAAATTCGCGTGTTTCAAGCGTACTATGGCCGGCCCGAGAAAATATATATTAGCTGGGTTAAAAGTGGTTAGCAAGAGTGCATGACAGCACACTGGGCGAATACCTGAAATTGTCCTGTATCAAATACCGATTGGCCAATTAGCCTTTTCTTTAAATTTGATGATCAGTCCTACAGGTATTTCCCGCAGAGCTTCAAAACTTTTTGTATGATTTCCAAATATCCTAGTTCTAAGTCCAGCTTATGCAGGGCAATCCAAGATCAGATGCTCTCTCCTCCATGCAGTATCTACAGAAAGTTTATATAGCTTGATATAAGAGTGTGTTTTCCAACAATATCATATCATACTCCCGGCAAGTTAAGTTGTAGCATAGGCCTCTTTTTGTTTACCTGTGGCCATAGAACCCCAGACTGATGAAAATTTTGAGTGAATATCCATTTGTCCTTGAATGTATTGAAAAATGTGCAGAAGGCGGGTAGAGAATTGGTGTTAACATCAATTAGTCCTTTAATATCTTGACTAAAGTGCTGATGGTAGGTAGCGACCGGTATACGAACTCTTTCTTATACCGGAAGAATCTGTGCCGCTAAGCAATAGCCTGGAACGTCGTTGTGCTCGGTACCCAGATGATCCTGATATCAAAATACTCAGTCATCACCCTTTATAATGAATGGGATTTTTTCATCATCAGGGATGTAGCAAACAAGGCTTTATGGATTTAATGGCAGCCTGGCTGTCTGCGTACACGAATCTATTTTTCAGAAGATCAGCAACCTAAAATTCAAATATCATCTGGTTTCTTATTGAAAGTAATGAGAGCAATATAAGTTTTTCAAAAATAGGTTATCTTGAATGGTAGGAAACAGAAGGGGTCCACAGATTTAGCTCATTTTCATTCTTGAGTCATACTTTTATAACTGTTTACCTTGCGCAAAACATGGCTGAATTCCCCAGCAGCAAAAAATGGGGCTTGCAGGCCTGAAAAAGGCAGTCAGAAGCCCTTACCTACAAATGCAGCTTCCATTTCAAATTAACATACGGCGCCATTGGCAGGCAAAGCCTGCACATTCGCTTGAAGGCATTTCAGTAGGCATGCCTAGTAAGTCCTGCTTGGAATCCTAAAAACAAGGGCCTTCTATGAGGCATTACTACTGGTGACCAGCTTGCAGGCCTGCAAATGAGCATTTAAAGAAGAGCAACAATAAAAAAAACATGCGAATTATTTCCATATTAAATGATTTAATATTTTTTATTATTTTTAATACAATATTTTTGTTACAATTTGTAATAACTATTTTTTAAACTCCAGCAGCAGGAATCGAACTCGGGACCTCAGTACTCATGGTAGAGCATGCTACCTACTCGGCTATCACATCATATAGTTGTTGTACGACAAATAGCATGCATGTGGTTCTCATAAACAACAGCATCTGTCTTACCTTTACTTAAGTGGCCTGTCAAAAGGTCAAATCGGAGAAGTGACGAGAGCACGGCTATGAGCGTCAATTCTGCCTTTTACTAATAGGCCTACCAACAGGTCTGTCTAAGGCAAGAAAGTTAGCATGCCCTTTGTGCACATCTATGAAATTGGTGTGGTATACACAGTAGGGCTGCTTGCCGGCCTGTTAGAGGAAGGGATAGAGTCATGTCTACTGACGAATATGGCACAATAGTCTTAAAAAGTCCTAAACTGAATTTTGTCTGACGATACTTGGGGTCCAATTTGTCTCCTTTAACGCGTTACACATATCAAATTTTATTTCCCTAATCCATATGAATGAGGATTTAAAAAGTAGTGACACGAAACACCTCTTCAGTCATAAGAAGCATCTATGGATGTGAGGAGAGAATAAAGTAGAGGTGAAACTCAAAAGTTCTATAAAAAAGTAAAATGTAGAGGTTTTGGAACAGGTAAGGATCTGGTCAAGGACATGTATAGTTCGCTGCAAATATGAAGGAAACATTTTTATACATCATACATTTTACCCCTCTTGAATATACCATTTGAGCGGCAGGAACTGATTTCAATAAAAAAAAAAAACAAACCAGTAAGAAAGTTTAAGTCGGGCGACCCGACTAACATATACCATCACCCTCACTAAAATAAAAAAAATTGCTATTATATTGATATTATGACTCGATTTCTAAAGTGGGTGGAGTGGTAAATTTGTATGGGAGGTACTAGAAGGGGCGTGTCTAGACTTCTAGGTTCATCCTCCACAACTTTATCCTGTTATAGCTTTACTAAATACAGAGTTTGGGCACGATAGCGTTGGATGTATTGATATTATTACTCCATCACTGAAGTGGGCGGAAAGGTACATTTGTATGGGAGGTCCCATAAGGGGCGCCGCTAGACTTCCAATTTTTTTTCCAAAACTTATCCTGTTAGAACTTAATAAAATACAGAATTGGGGCACGATCGTGTCGAGAATATTGATATTATTACTCCATCTCTAAAGTGGGCGGCGTGGCCCATTTGCAATACCGTAAATAGTTTTGGGGAAATATTAACTCGTGCAAAATTTCAAGACATTTCGTTGCGTCTTTCGAAAGTTATCGTGCGAACCAGCCGGACAGCCACCAGACAGACAGACAGACAGACGGACATGGCTCAAATGACTTAAAAAGTCATGAATCGAATTTGGTTCTAAGAAACCTATGGTCTGAAGTGACTCCTTCTATGTGTTACACTTTTGGGTCGTATCAAATGATATATACCCTCATCCCTAAGGGTGATGGTATAAAAATTAGAAGGACCACCTTAAGGGTTGAAGATGGAGGGTAGATATGCTCTCAGAAATTGTTAGGGTTGCATAAATATTGGGTGACGGTCATACATCATACATTAATCTGCCCCGGGGAGATAGAGTGGGGGTTTAAAATTTTATAAAACAAAATTCTGTATGAGAATAATCTTAGGAAGGAAACGTGACTGGGGGTCGTTCATACATTTGAACCCTAGGGGCTGTTGCAGGGCTTGTTGTGAATTTTGTTTTCCCAAAATCAAAAGTGTCTTGTTGAAAACCGGAGGCTCAATATTATTATTAGACCCATGGTTTCTTGGGCAAATTCTTAAGAATTCATTGTAGATTACGATTTTGAGAACCGCTTTATTTTTATTTTATAATGTTGGTATCTTAGGGTTCTATGTCCTGTGCTTGAGCGAGGCGACCGAAGTATGTACACCTACTACCGATCAGTGTGGCCTTCGATAGCTCAGTGGAAGCGACGTAGACTAGCAATCCGAAGGTGCCGGGTTCGATTCCCGGCCAGGGCACTGAAATCAACATCGATGAAAAATTAATTACTTTTCAAATACTTTCGAGTTTTCCAGCCAACAAAACTCATCCTAGACGCTTCCACTACAAAAATACAGATTGCGCAAGGACCAAGGAAATAGGAAAATGATTTATCAACATCTCATATAAATCAACAAGCCAGCTGGCGCCATCTCTGGTGGAATTTGGCGGTTAAACTCACAACAACAACACCTAACAATCCTTGACACAAACCTTGTTATCTACAAAGGAACGAAACAGAGTTGCCAACAATGATCGTATGATAATCGGATTATATGACCGATCGAGTGCCGATAAATTGAAAATCGGTATAAAGAATTATCACCCCAGCTAACCACCAGCTGTTACAATAACAACAACAACAACTACCGATCAGTTGTTTAACCATTAAGATTGGGATAGTGCACTAGTTTTTGATTTTGACACGGCTAACCCCGTTGGATTATGAAGTTGGGGAAAACAATTTACGAGCCAAAATGTTAGGAGCGAAAATGTTAGGAGCCAACAAAAAAGCAGCCTTTGCGGTGGAGGCTGCGCATCAGGGTCAAATGTAACGGTAAAGGGGAATCTCCCGTAACTGGTGCGGTGAAGCCCCTATAGGGACAAATCCATATCCCTACTAAAATTTTTCCCAAAAATACCTAGCCGCCATCGTCACCCCGTAAGGGGGCTCCTAGACAAAAATTAAATTTTTATAAAATTTTCTACCAGCGCTTTAACTGGTCAAATATATGATCTAATACCAATATTTTTGCAACCCTAACAGTTTCTCAGTATTTTTTTATATTTTTAAACCATCACCCTTAGGGATGATGGCATATATCATTTAATACGAGAAAAAGTGTAACGCTTTAAAGGACACGTGTTAGACTCCTAATATCTTTAGACCAAATTCGTTTCAGGATGTTTTAAAACGATTGAGCTATGTCCGTCTGTTTGGCTGGCTGGTGGGTACGACAACTCAAATAAACCTTAACTGTTCCGTATACAAATTTACCAGTATTAATATATTCCAAAATCAAATAAAATAATTGCAAATGGGCGTAAAGCAAAAGGTATGAGCAACCCCAACTAATTTGTCCCTTTTAACCCACTATCATCACCCTATTGGGACCGGCCGGGGCATAGTGGTTGGAACACGCGACTACCATGCGGGAGATCCCAGGTTCGACTTCTGGCTCCAGTCATCTACATTTATCTTTCATCGCCGGCCCCCTCGTTGTTGTCGACAGCAACTTCACGGTATAAGTGTCGAGTCAATCGGCATGTCTAGTAAAAAGCTTCTCATGCAAGTTGGTGCCGATAGTTGTGAATCTAAAAATAGAAAGCGTGTTAATTCACAACAACGCGAGAAGCTATCCCATACTTTATTCATGGGGTGTAAAAGTAAATTAAGTTTTTTTTTTATCATCACCCCATAAGGGGGCTCCCATACAAAAATCAAATTCTTATAAAATTTTTCCAACCTCTCTAGTTGTCCCAAAGGTTCCCCTACAGCAGCTAAATGTATGTCTGACCCCTAATATTTTTTCAACCCCAACAGTTTCTCAGAACATAAAATTTGTATACCATCACCCATGGGGATGAGGGTATATATCATTTGTTACGAAAAAAAGGGTAACGCATTAAAGGAGACGATTTAGACCCCAAGTATCTTAAGACCAAATTCGTTTCAGAACTTTTTAAGAAGAATGAGCTATGTCCGTCTGTCTGGCTGGATGGCTGGTCAGCAGGATAACTCGAGTAAACCTCAACGGATCGGTATGAAAATTTACCAGTATTAATATTTTTCGAAACGAACTTATGGGATTGTAAATGGGCAGAATAGACCCACCTCTTCTGGTACCTCCCATACAAAATTACCTATTTTTGGATAATTAATATTTCTTCCATAGCTGCCAAACAGAGCATCGGAGGATATCTAAATTTGGTCAGATTATTTATCTTGCAATAGTAGACAAACCCTAAGAATGTTGAAACCTTTGCCACACTCCTTCTGGTACCTCCCATACAAATGACCGAATTGACCTTTATAGTTTCACATGCATATCTTTTTTGTAAGTAAACTGAGATCACTAAAATTTTGCGTATGAAAATTAGACTCAGGTATGAATATGGACTATATCGGTTCACGCCTTCTGGTACCTCCCATACAAAATGACCTATTTTTGGAAAATTAATATTTCTCCCATAACTTCCAAACGGACACTTGGGGGGTTTTGACAATTGGTCGATAAAATAATGTTGTGATAGGAGGCGAAACTTTAGAGAGCCTAACTATTTGACACACCCCTTCTGGCACCTCCTATACAAATGACCGAACTCACCCCCATAATCTTACATATATATCTTTTTTGTTAGTAAATTGAATTCATTCAAATTTTGCCTTTGATGTTCGCTTATGAAAATTGGACTCAGGAATGAACATGGACTATATCGATTCACGCCTTCCGGTACCTCCCATACAAAATGACCTATTTTTGGAAAATAAATATTTCTCAAATAACTTCTAAACGGACACTTGTGGGATAATGAAAATTGGTTGATTAATTTATGTTATTATAGGAGGCAAAACCCCAGAAAACCTAACTATTTGACACACCCTTTCTGGTACCTCCCATACAAATGACCGAACTCACCCCCATAGTCTTACAAACATATCATTTTATTTAAGTACACTGAATTCAGTCAAATTATGAGTAATTTGTACGCTTATAGAGTGAATCAGGAGTGAATATGGACTATATCGGATCACCCCTTCTGGTACATCCCATACAAAATTACCTATTTTTGGAAAATTAATAATTCTTCCATAACTTCCAAATGGACATTTGAGAGGTAATGAAAATTAATCGGTTAATTGATATTGTGATAGGAGGCGAAACCTCAGAAAACCTAACTATTTGACACACCCCTTCTGGTACCTCCCATACAAATGACCGAACTCACCCCCATAGTATTACAAACATATCTTTTTTCTAAGTACACTGAATTCAGTCAAATTATGAGTAATTTGTACGCTTATGAAAATATGAATCAGGAGTGAATACGGACTATATCGGGTCACCCCTTCTGATACCTCCCATACAAAATTACCTATTTTTGGAAAATTAATAATTCACCCATAACTTCCAAACGGACATTTGAGGGGTAATGAAAATTAGTCGGTTAATTTATATTGTGATAGGAGGCGAAACCTCAGAAAACCTAACTATTTGACACACCCCTTCTGGTACCTCCCATACAAAGGACCGAACTCACCCCCATAGTCTCACATACATATCTTTTTTGTAAGTGCACTGAATTCAGTCAAATTATTCGTAAGATGTACGTATGAAAATTTGAGTCAGGAATGAATAAGGACTGTATCGGTTCACAACTTTTGGTACCCCATATCAAAATTAATTTTTTTTGAAAAATTAATATTTCTCACATAAATTCCAAACTGGCACCTATACTTCCTACACACATAAGTAAAGTTTTGGACTATTTTGCAACACAAGCAGGGGAAAAATTATACATAAGTAATTTTATTTTAATTAAAAATCTATTCATTTCAATAACTCAAGACTTCAACAATATCTTATATTGGGTGATGGTATTTATCAGTCAGTTTACCTGACTGAAATTTCTATACTGGTTTAATACTGGGACCGACCCACTCTAGTGTACACATCTAAAAAGTTATGCTTAAGGCCATTATTAAATACTATACCTGCAATTTCATTGTACATAGAATGTTATTATTTATGAAGGAGGTATCATTTGTATATCACTTTTTTCTACAAAAATGTATTAAGGCGGTTTTGTGAAAAACTTAAAAATTCGCTATTTAACACAAAATTCAACTAAAGCCTTAATGAAGCCGGTTTTTTGTTTTGTTTCATTGTTTTAAACTTCGCTTACAATTCACAATATTTTTTTTTCCAGAAATTAAAATCAAGCATTGAGTAGTTGTGTGTGTAAGTAAGTGTGAGTGTATGTAGAAATTTATTCCTCTCATGGCAAAGGATAAAGTTTCACATATTTGACGCTTTAAAAAGCCAAAAGGCTTTCACATTGTTGTGGTCTTCTCTGAAACAGCTTTGGCAAACAAACACATACGAAAAAAAAATAGTGGATGTCTACCAGTGGCAGCCTTCACCAACACCACCACCAGCAACACCACCACCACCCCCTGCCACTACAGTAAATTTCAGCGGGCTTAATTACTTTGCATGGTTAGACGAGTATTCATATGTGAAACTATGAATAAATGTTGAAAAACATTGAGAGGATAATGGGAAATGTTAAACAATTGACTTTTCCCACTAACGGCACCACCAAAACAAAAACAACCAAAAAATATGGCAAAACTTTGAAGCGAAAAGTGTTAAATAACTGCAATAGTCTGAAAGCTAGCGTTGGAATATTTAAATATTTATTAAAGTGATATATATGTACTATATGTATGAGTATAGTTGTGAAGTAGAAGGTAGAATAATTGGCCAAAATTTAATCTGAATTAGAAAATCAAATATGAAGTGGAATGAGTCGTAGTGTATTTTTAGCAATCTTGTTTCGGACCAAATGAAAAATTAAATAATCTGGATTAGAATTTATATCCTCTGAATATGACAAAAAGTTAAAGTACATAATTTAAAATTTGCATAGTAATCGTACTTAGGGGACGATAGTGTATCCATCGGCTTAGGATTTATTTATTACAATGTTGGCTGTTTAAATTTTTATTTGATCTGCAAAAACTAGGTATACATTTTGTATACCCGACAGAAATGTCAACTAGATATTCATTAACACCTGCATTCCGTTGCATTAACTATATATCCCCTTAAAATACTCCCCAAACCAATCGTCTTTAAATTGTTGTTAAATTTAAACTATGCTCGCTATGCCTCTCGTTGTGTAGGTTAAAATTCATGTTTTACACTTTCCCCCTATGTATTAAGGACGAAAACAAAACGTGTGAAATATCTACAGATTCCAACCATTCTATCTCTCGTGTGTTTTCACACCACAAGCGCGTCGTCATCATCATCGTCGCCGCCGCCGGCAAAACTGAAATGAGTTCAATTGCGTTGCTTGGAGCTCATGTGATGCATTTAATTCCAAGTCGTTGCCCATTGAAAAGATCTTTTATATACTATGTACTTGTGCAGTTTCTTGATTTTTCCTCATTCCTGTACGTTTAGGTCCCTTTGCCATTGCCTTCACAAAGGACATCTTAGACAGTTAGCTAAGCATACCACCAAGAGACCAAAAGTTTACATGGAATCAAATAGAACACAAATGAAGATTTCCACACAACGAGGACGATGATGGTTGGTGGTGTTGTTGTTGTAAGTCGGAATAATATAAAACAAACCCACTGAGCAACACTGGTTTACTTTTGTGTCACACCAAAGAAAAAGTCAGCAAATGAAAATCCTTAAGGAAATAGGATATGATTAAACTTTTTTTTATGTATTTCTTTAGTGTGAACGAATAAGGGAGTGGAAAGCTAAAGAAATACACAGTGTAGGGCATGTAGAATCAATGCGACAATTAAAAAGGTTAGAGTGAAAAGTTTATAAGGACATTGGAGAATATGTTATTAATATTAAATATGAATAAAAAATCGTTAAAATATTCAATTAGATGCAGATTTGGAGAATTCACGAAATGAGTTCAAAAAGTAAATGAAATATTTAGCGTTTACTATTGACTATTAACTGGTTACTTCCAGACATTGAGGCGATGAAGGTATGTTTGGAAGCATAAGGACTATGCCTAAATTCTAGATATAATCAATGTGAGCTTTTATACAGATAACAAAGTATCAGAACTTGTTTTCGATCAGGGTTTTATGAGAAATATTCCATACAGAAATTAATACGATAATAATGATAATACTCTATTTTATAGGAAAGATGTCATCTTAGTTTTCACTGACGGATCAAAATTATGGAAAAGAGTCTGCGGATTCTTTCGGAATTAAATTTGCAATAGTCGATTTGGCTACCAGATTACTGTAGCATAGTTCAGACCGAAATAATGGCTATTAAACTAGGCGCAAAATAAATTCGATATCATAGGATATTGGGCGGTCATATTCATTGACTTACTGATAGTAAATCGGATATCAGATCCCTGGATAACGTGTTCACTACTTCGGGAAATTTTCAAAAATTTCCGTCTCAGGATGAGATAGCCAGACATTCGAATGTTACCCCCACATGGGTTCCAGGACATGGGCACGTATATACAAAGAGCCGTGAATTCAAGCGTAGTTAACGGCCTTATTGGTGTTCCTCTTATAAGGGGAAACAGCTGATTGCGGGGAAACTGAACCTCATTACTAAGGAATGATTGGTGAGAGATCCCACTTGCACAGCCACCAAAAAGTTTTGGCCTATTATGGATGTACAGAGGACACGTTTGCACGTAAACCCGTGTTGATACCATCTAAGAAACATTATAGTTGTCACTGTCCGGCTGGCAAACACGCTATGACGTTAAAATTACCATGCAACGATCTTTGTAGAAGAAGAGTTGTCTACAAAGCATATTTTATTCCACTGCATTGATCTAAGTGTCCCACGATAAGAGAAGTTTGGTCCTCGGATACTTATAGATAACACCTGTCTATCAGTAGGCGATCTGTGGAACATCCCTGCTTTTATCAGAGCAACAAAATGGCTCGAGATCGACGTTGACCCAATAGAATAGGAAAAATTGGAGCATGAATTTAAAATGGCATCACAACAGGACTTACGCTATTAATCAAGTGAGCTATGCTGAAGGCGGCTGCCAAATTATTCTAACATAACCTAACCTAGTGCAAATATTGAGGAATTACCAATTGGTTGCTAAAAAAACTTAATTTCCCTTTACACCCATGAATAAGGTATGGGTTGCTTCTCGCGATGTTGTGAATTAACACGCTTTCTATTAAAGATTCACAACAAACGGCACCTACTCGTTTATCGACGAATGCGAACGTCACTTTTTGAGAAGCTTTTACTAGACATGCCGATTAACTCGACACTTATACAGCGAAGTTGTTGTCGACAACATCAAGGGAACGACGGATCTCCCGCATGTAGTCGCGTGTTCTTACCACTAGGCCACGGCCGGTTCGGTCACATGGTTGCTAAGTAGTGCTAAAAACGCACGTAACCAAACGCACCGATACACCCAATGCCTCTTCCGACAAACTCTCTTTATTACTGAAAACAAATGCCTCTTATTCTGATGTTCCCGACACAAAGTGGCAACATATTGCGCGTACTTTGACCACTGCTACAACGACTGTACTCTTCTTCTTTTAATTTGGCAGCACAAAACAGAAGTTTATTAAACACTAGCCGCACGTGGAAAAGAATTTCATGCGCTTCGGTCTTTTGTTCGATCGCTACACCGATCTAATACAACAGCTCTTTCACCTGATCCATTCGACGAAGTTTTGGTCGTCGCCTCCTGCCCCTTCCATCGTGTTTATTGTCGAAGACTTTTCGAGCTGGAGCATTTTCATCTATTCGTACAACATGTGGAAGCTAGCGCATTCGCTCATACCGCTCATACAGCAACGATAATGGTGCCAAATAATTTGCGAAGTATTTTTCTTTCAAATACTTCCATAATATATTGATCCGCTGTGTCATTACCTAGCAGAGCAAGACAGGTTGTCACTAAATTTCTTGCTTAACGCATAGCGGTTTGTGATTAATACTCGTCTCTTAAATTCCAGGCTAACATTATTATTGTATATGGCGGAGCCAAAGTAGACAAAATCATCTACCACTTCAAAGTTATAGTTCTCAACATTAACGCAACATTATCACTAGACTCACTTCCGCCGACTGCTTTTCAATGCTCGAAAAGGCCGCAGTAACATCCCTCATTCCGTGACCAATGATGTCTACATCATCGGAATGCCCGAGCAGCATGTGATTTTGTTAAAGATGATCTCCATTACGATGTTAAAGAGATCGCATGACAGACTTTCGCCTTGTTTAAAGCTTCGCTTGCTCATGGCTCAATCAGATGTTTGCCTATTTTTACTCAAGTCTTCGTGTCAGTCAGTGTCATCCTGCAAAGTCATATTAGCATCGCGGGGATACCAAACTCAGTCATAGCATCTAACAATTTCTGCAGTAACGGACTGTCGAATGCAGCCTTGTAATCGATGAACAGATGGTAGGTGTCGATCTGCATTTCTTGCGTCTTCTTCAGGGATTAGATCTAATGTGAATATCTGGTCGGTCTTGGATTTTCCAGGTCTAAAGACACACTGATAAGGTCCAACCAGGCTCACTAGGATAGGCTTATGTCTTTCACATAACACACTAGGCAGGACGTTGTATGCGATGGGCAAAATGCTGACCACGATCTAGTAAATGTACACACTATGATCGCCTCTTTAAGCTCAAGATAGAAAACACTCTGATTACAATCATCGGGATGATCCCGCTTCAAAAAGGTATGCCGGCAGTCCATGGGCAACCGCAACTTTATTGTCATGCAATTAGCTTGACCACCTCGCGTTGGATGAATGGCGGACAGTCTATACCGTCCTCTATGATTGGCGTGATTTCTTCACTTGTGCTCCTTTCGAAAATGTTCGTAGTACAAACAAAAATTCCCTCGATGTGTGCAGCACACTTTGCTTGTTAGTGACCGGATTTACATTTTCGTTCTCATAGGATATCCCTGTTCTCACAACCTTTGCCTTTGGTACAAATTTCGGGATCACCTCTACCTTTGGCCTTAAGATATAATGAAGAGACGTTTTGTTTGTCCCGTCGTCTCCTTATATCGTTCTCCCACAGCTCGCGTTATCAGTACACAGTACAACATTTTCAGCTCAGTGATTTGGGACTCAATTCTGAGAACTGAAGAAGAAGAAAAGAAGAAGTTCTGCATCATTCGTTTTGTCAAGTTACATGCTATAATAATTTAATATCAATTTGAATTTAGTAAGTACCATCAAATGATTTTGAACTGGGTTTATTTTGCAGCAGTTGCAGTAAAACAGTTGTACTCCGTGGGCGTATGATTTACGTGTAATATTATGTATGATAATCATACGCCACCATATAGTATTTATGTTATGTCAAACAAAAGAGCCTAAAACGATACAAATTCCCCTATACGAAACTTACTAATTTCAAATCGATATTAAATTATTATGGCATGTAACTTGACAAAACGACGTTTTTTTGGGTCTACTTTCACGTGCAGTTCTCAGAATTGGGTCCCGTTGAGACCGTTGTGACAGTAGTTATAGAATGCGCAACACGCTGCCACTGTTTGTCATGCACGTGCGTTTGTAAGAGGTAAATGATGAAGTGGGTTGGATCAGGAATTGGCTATGTCGGTAATGTGCGGCCATGCAATGTCTAGTTTCCGTTGCGTACGGTTACAAGCTTTTTTGGCACTGCCTTATCTCGTGCTTGTGAATGCTCGTCACCTGAAATTAGAATCAATCCCTTCTTATTTTACCATTGAAATTAATGGCCAGGATAGCGGTAGTATATTTTTTCTAGGCGCTCTTAGTCGCTTCGTGTTCTCGACTTTTTCTTCCGTCGCATAGTGGGAAAAAAAGTTTTTTGACTTTTAAAATTTTAGGCCGCAATTCTTGACCGATTTTCAAAATTCTTTTTTTGTATTATTGAAAACAAAATTGTGCACAGAATGCACGTTTTTTTATTCTGAATTCCTTACCGTTATTTTTTTAAAGTTTGTCAAAGTCGAAGAAAAAATAATTTTTCACTTTAATGTCAAATATTTTTTGGAATACGTGTCCTAAAAATTTCGAACTGGCCTTAATTAATATGAACAGATGTTACGAATTAAAATCAGTAAAAAAATAAGAATAAAAAATTTTTTTGGCTCAACTGCAAGCAAATATATGGAGGCACTATTTTCACACTTTAACCCGGTGTGTTGCTCATAATTATTATCCGATTAGAACAAAACTTAATTTACAACATGGAAAAGTTTTAAGAAAGTCGTCTGTAAAAAATAAGCCAAATCGGTAAAGGTCACCATGCAATTTTTTTGCATATGTACCAAAATAATGCATTTTTAAAATTTGCTATCCATTTAAAAAACGAATACCATTATACGTTACATCATCTGTCAAAATAAGGAAATTTGTTAAACGCATATACAAAATTAAAATATATTTGCAATACATGGGGCTTAAAATCGCAATATAAACATTTCATATGTATTAGTAGTTAAATAAGAGAGAGTAACTAAAATTTTTCCAATTTCTTCAGAATATATATCGATTTTTGGGTTAACTTTAGTATTGAAATTTAAAAAGTTTTTAAGCCTTTCACAAATTTCCTTATTTTGACAGATGATGTAACCTATTAAGGTGTTAGTCTTTTTAAATGAAAAGCACACCACTTAGCCCTACTTGTAAACACAAAACTGTACTTTATAAAAGTTTAAAACTGCATTATTTTGATACATATGGAAAAAAATTGCTTGGCGACCTTAACCAATTTGGCTTATTTTTTAACGACGACTTTCTTATAACTTTTCCAGGTTGTAAATTAAGTTTTATTCTAATCGGATAATAATTATGAGCAAGACACCGAGTTAAAGTGTGAAAATAGTGCCTCCATATATTTGCTTGCAGTTGAGCCAAAAAATTTTTTTAGTCTTATTGTTCACTGATTTTAATTCGTAACATATGTTCACATTAACTGAGGTCAGTTCGAAATTTTTAGGACACGTAATCCGAAATATATTTGACATTAAAGTCAAAAATTATTTTTTTATCGACTTTGATAAATTTTTAAAAAATAACGGTAATGAATTCGGAATAAAAAAAACGTACATTCTGTGCACAATTTTGGTCAAGATTTGCGGCCTAAAATTTCAAATGTCTTTTTTTCCCCACTGTGCGTCGGGGCGTGTATAAAAAGCTATACGCCTTGTTGCGGATAATGGATATTTGGTCACCAACAGGACCGGAGACCAGAGACCAGATGTCTATGTCTAGCCGAATATGAAATCACATCCAAGTTAGAGTATTTCTGCATTGAAGCGGTAAAACATGTCACAGTTCGTTCTTCATGTACATTCCTATCCCGTCCATTGCAATTCCTATATTGCGGTAATGACAGCTTTGTATGCAACATGCATCAATTGAATAGTGTACTTTGGAAGGTGCCACGAATAGAACACTTTTGAATAGAACACTTTGGAAGGTGCCACCCCTTCTATATTTCATTGTTCGACAAATAACGTACACTTGGAACAAAGAAACTCATACCAACTTCTAAGGCTCTCACTGATAAGCTTTTCCTACGAAAAAATTATTATAAACAGATAGTACCACGCCTACCAGTCCGAGCTCGCCTATTTTTGTTCAATTATTCACATTTGTGGAATAGGAACTCACACAATGTTTCAAAGCTTTTACTTTCATATTAAGCAAAATATTGCATTTTTTTAATAGTATAATATGGGCAAGGCCACAGTTCTTGTTTCGACCCAGCCTATTATTCTTTAAAATACTGATCTCTAAAAAATCTATACCAAAGACTTATGGCGTTATAATCCTCCAGATATTGGGTTGCAAAAAATAGAGGGATATGGGCAGGGCCATGCCATGCCTACTTTTCTAATCCCACCAATTTTTGGGCTGACCAACAATATTGCTGTTTAATCTTTTCACACGTAGATTTATGTCGCCCAGGTTAATAGTACGCCAGATACTGCATATCTGTTAATGGAATCGTTTCGGCGGTGCCACACCTCTTGCTCTGATCCTGACCATTTCTTGCCTCTAATTCCCTAGAATATTTACACAGAATTTGAACAAATCGATATTAATTTTTAAGAAGAATGGTTGAATAGTTCTTTACATATTGCGTTTTTATAAATAGGGTCCTAGAGGTTGGGCCACGATCATTTGATGAATCAAAATGTCTTGTACCGTATTCCTTCTTCCAGACTTACAACTGTATGCTGTCAAAAGTACAAGAAGATTGGTTGAACAGTGTAGGTACCTTGTAAGTATGAGAAAGAGACAAGTATGAGAAAAGTCGAAAATATACTCCATGAAAGTACCGAATGGACCATATGCCTTGTTTTATTAGCCGTACTTTTGCCTTTTCAATAAAACCGGTCGGGTGACTTCAAAATCTAAAACGGACTGGTAGAAACATTTCGTAGTGTTTTATATATATAGATTGTATAAAGTGTCATATCTAATTGCTATAAATTGTCTTAAAATAGTTAAATAGACATTTCACATAAATTGTATTAACTGTGTAAGCAAATGCGTTTTCATATGATATAAAAACTTTTTGTAAAATTTCCTTTAAATTTATTTTTAAATTATAGCACATTTATAATTCTATACTAATCCAACATCACCTTCTTTGTCCAATGTTCTGTTTAACTTTGATCTACTTACAATACACAGCACAGTGTACATGTATGGTATGATATTTCCTTCTCACCACTCACAAGCCGTTGGTAGTGTTATCCCCGTGTTCTGCTTAACATCTACTAATGTCAAAAGGCGAAAGTTCTACTAACGCCGGAGAAAAACGCTAAAGAAATATTTTATGTGCCCCAAAGAGTAAGCGAAAGGATGTTAAAAATTTGCCGTTTTCTCTATGTTTGTTTTGAGTTTTTTTTTATTTATTTTTTTTTCATATTTCTTTCTCACACAGTTCCAGTCGTATTGTTTTCTTTCGTTCACTCCAAGTATCCTTTGTAGATATCTATACAAACGTAGTAAATGATATTTATATAAAACTTATAGAGGATGAAAGAAATAGCCTGAAAAACTATTTGATGTTTGAATGTCTAAAGAACACAACTATTGAGATCTATGTATGTAGTGCAAAGAATTTATTTAAAAGTTCAAGAAAAACAAGAATAAATTGATTTTTAGTCAATTGTAGTGAAAATGGCAAATTGTTTTCTTTTGATTTGCCATTGATGAAATGCATGTAAAAACATTGAACCTAAAGAAAATATAGTATTCTTTTGATTGCAATGCAAGCAATAAAATATTCAAAGAGATATATGATTGTATGAAGAATACAATTGATATGATTAGTTTTGTTCAAAACCACCTGGGTTCCTAAGGGATGGCACAAAGAAGATTAATGTCTTTTGTGACACTAGTTCTCGATTTAATGAAATATTTTGATTTCATTGAAAAAAAAATTGCATTTTTTAATAGTGGATAAAAGCTTGAATACATTAAACATTGTGCTATTGTGTTAACTTTTTTTTTTGCTAATTCAAGAAATTTGTTCCGTTTCAATTTCCTTAAGAGATTTTATATCCAAAATTATTGTATAATTTTTGTAGCGTGACGAAAATCGTTCGGTTATAGTTATTCAACCATTACTTTCATATCAATAATTTAAAGGACAGTAATGTGCTAGCACCAATAGCTTTAATCAGCCACCTTAAACTAAAGTTGTATAACTAAAATACCCTGACCTTGGATATCACTAATCAATTCGAAGGGCGATTTATAGTTCAACTACTTCAAGGGCAAACAAAAATAGCGTCAATAATCCGCATCGCTACACATACGTCACATTGGATAAACGTAACAAACAGCGCATGAAAGCGACAAACAACAACCAGCCAAACACATTACGGAAGCAATATCCGCATGGAAAATTGTGTCTCAATGCGTACCTGAGTGATTTTTCCGATGTAATTCGTATAACATCGATAGCTACCGCTACTTAAATGGGCATTTTGATTGGTATATTTCTGATTGCTACCGCTACGAATTGCCAATTGTTTATTGACCAGTTGCTTTGTATCTGATCCTACTTGCCCTTCAAAGGGCAAATCATCCAACTTAGTTCGTTTAATCCAATATCCATTGTTTTTATACAATTTCAATCGATTGTATCGGACTACGGGACCGGCCGTGGCATAGTTGTTAGAACACGCAACTACCATGCGGGAGATCGCAGGTTCAAACCTGGCTCCAGTCATCTTAAAAAAATTGTTCTTTCATTGTCGGCTCCCCTCGAATGTTGTTGACAGCAACTTCGCAGTATTAAGTGTCGAATCAATCGACGTGTCTAGTAAGAGCTTCTCAAACAGTGACGTTCGCATTCGTCGATAAACAAGTAGGTGCCGTTAGTTGTGAATCTAAAAATAGAAAGCGTGTTAATTCACAACAACGAGAGAAGCTATCCCATACCTCATTCATGGGGTGCAAAGGGAAAAAATAAGTTTTTTTTTTTAAGTATTGGACTTCAGCTTAACGGAACTTAATTTCAGTTGGTTTAAGTCGACTCCGGTTGGCTCAATTGGACTTCAGTCAGTTCGTACAACTTCAGTTGGATAAACCCAATTTCGGTTGGTTTTACGCGACATGGGTCAGTTTAATCTAACATCTTTCTGATGAATTCAAGATCTGATGACTAAACTCATTTTCGGTTGAATTAACTCATTTTCGATTGACTTAACTTGACTCCGATCGGTTTAATCAGACTTCGATCTGTTAAATTCAACTTCGGTTACAAGAACCCAACACATATTTGTTTAACTCGATGGAGGCCGGTTTATCCAACTTCTGTTGGTTGAACACAGTTTCCAATGGTTTAACTCGATGGAGGTCGGTTTAATCGGATTTTGGTCTCCTGAATCCAGCTTCGGTTGCTTTAACCGAATTTCGATTGGCCTAACTCGTCTCCTGTCAGTTTAATCACACTTTGGTCTGTTGAATCCAACTTCAGATATTTGAACCCAATTTCGGTTGATTTCACTCGACTTTTATCGGTTTAACCGGTCCGTTGAGTCCAACTTTGGTCGGTTTAACTGAACTCCGGTTGTTATATCCGATTTCGGTTTTGAATTCAGCTTCGGTTGATTGATCCCAGTTTGGTTTAACTCAATTCCGGTCAGTTTACCCGACTTCGGTCGATTGAATACAACTTTGAACCCTATTTCGATAGGTTTACTTGACTTTAGTCAATGCTATTGGTTTACCTCTATTTCGATCGGTTTAATCGGCCCTCGGTCTGTTGAATCCATCTTCGGTTGGTTTAATCTAATTTCTGTAGATTGAACCCAACTTCGTTCGGTTGATTGAACCCAGATGCTATTGGTTTAACTCCATTTCGATCGGTTTAATCGGACCTCGGTCTGTTGCATCCAAATTCGGTCAGTTAAATCCAACTTCGATTTGTAGAACCTTATTTCGATTGTTTTAACCCGACTCCAGTCGGCTTAATCGGACTTCGGTCAGTTGAATCCGACTTCAGTTGTTTGAACCCAACTTCGTTTGGTTTTACTCGACTCAGATAGGTTTACTCGGACTTCTGTGTGACGAATTAAACTGCGGTTAGTTAAAAAAAATTAGATTGGTCTGACATGGTTCTGGTCTGTTTAATCTGACTGCGATCTGTAAAAGCCATCTTCGGTTGGTTGAACTCCAATTTCGGTAAGTTTAACTGGGCTCCGGTCGGTTTAGTCGGAATTCGGTTGCTTGAAATAAGTTACTTTTGGTTCAACTTGATTTCGTTCGGTTTGATCAATCAGCCTATTGAATCCAACTTCGGTTGGTTGAATCCAATTTCATTTGGTTTAACTCAACATCGGTCGGTATTATCGAACTACGGTCTGTTGAATCCACATTCAATTGGTTGAACCTAATTTCCATTTGTTTTCTCGACTTATGTTGGTTAAAACGGACTTCTGGCTGCTGAATTCAACTTAGAACGTTGAATCCAACTACGGTTGTTTTAACACAATTTCGATTGTTTTACCTCGACTTCGATCGACTTAATTGAACTCGGTCACTTTAATCCGACTTCTGTTGTTTAAACCCAATTTCGGCTCATTTTACTTGACTTAGGTCGGTGTACTCGGATATTGGTCTGTTGAATCCAACATCAGACGGTTTAATCGGACCTAGGTCTGATGAATCCAACTTCGGTTGGTCGAAACCAATTTCGGTTGGTTTAGCTTGACTCTGGTCGATTTAATCGTGGTACGGTCCGTTGAATCCTTCTTTGATTGGTTGAACCTCATTTCGATTGGTCTGTTTAACAGGACTTCGGTCTGTTGATTCCCAATTGGGTTGGTTTAAATCGATTCTGATCGGCTAAACTGAACTTCTGTCTGTTGAATCCGACTTTAGTTGGTTAAACCAAATTTCGGTCGGTGTAACATTACTCTGGTCGGTTTAATTGGGCTTCGGTCTGCTGAATCTATCTACGGTTAGTTTAACCAGACTTAGTACGGTTTATCGGACTTCGATCCGTCACAAGAAGAGTATCTTTGTTTCAGTAGCATTATTGAAATTATCACCGTAGCATTTTGGTACAATAACTTCGCCTGGTACAATTATTAATTAAGTCTCGAAGTGCGAATCAATACGGTCCTAATCTACATATACAAAGCTACGATACAAATCTGATCCGGCGATGAACACAAGTTACTAACACAATCCCGAATTTCAGATACAAGTTCGGACTGGCACATCACCAACACAATTCCAAAATGCTTATATGAGCTCCCTAATTGGTGGCGTTAACCTGAATCATGGACAAACCCACACTAACAAGACGATCCCGTATTGATGATCAAAACTCGAATTGCCGACAACCCTGAATCATCAAGACGATTCCTGAATTGCTAACAAAACTGAATCACCAAGTTGCTGACACAAACCTGAATTGCCGACAACTCTTAATCATCCAAACATTTCCGAATTTCTAATATTGACCAGAATCGCCAACAAACCCGAATCGTCAATACCATCGCGAATTGCTGATACGAAACTGAAGTGCCGACAACCCAAAATCATCCAAACATTTCCGAATTGCTAATATTGACATGAATCGCGGATAAACCCGCACCATCAAGAGGATCCCGTATTTATGATACAAACCTGAATTGTCGACATCCCTGAATCATTAAGACGATTCCGCATTGCTGATATACACCTGAATTGCCGACAAAACCGAATCATCAATACGACTGTGATTTAATCATACGGACCTGTGTATTCCCGACAACCCTAAATCATCACTACTTTTCCGAATTGCTGATATTAACCAGATTTGTCCACAAACCCGAATCATCAATACGACCGTGAATTCTGATACGAAACTGAAGTACAGACAAATATGAATCATCCAAACATTTCCGAATTGCTAATATTAACCTATATCGCCGACAAACCCGAAATATCAATACGACCGCGCGTTGCTGATATGAACCTGAATTTCTGACAACCCTAAATTATCAGTACGTTCTCGAAATGTTGAATAATCATCAATACGAATTGGAATCGCCGACAACACCAAATCATCATCTCATTTCCGACATGCTAATTTTAATCTAAATTGTTAACAAATTTGACTCATCAATACACTGTCTAATATCTGATACGAACCTAAATTACCGAAAGTACTCTAATCATCACATTCCCGAGTACCCGTAGCATATAATATAAAGTTAACAATCATCTCAAATCGACCTGATCGTAAAGTTTTCGAATATGTTAAAACGATCTGAGTCCCGAAAACTATCATTACAGTAACAGATCTTATCAACACATCCCTAAGGTATACCCATGTTCCCGATTATCTCAAATGAGCCTGGGTACAAGTAACAGAACGGACAACATAGCTATCGCTGTATCCGAACCCGAATTGTTTTAGTATCTAAATATTTATCCAGTATATTATAAGTTTGAATTATACCACCAACAAACAATTCTGTTATTATGGTAATTTGTCAGGAAATATCTACTAAGTTAATATTCCGTAAGGTTTTGGGGGGTAATTATGATGATCATTAAGGAGACACGACTCACGAATATCGACGAGGAAACCGAGTTATACATTTATATACTTTAATACTATAAAGTGAACTTTTTCTAAGTTAATAGTTAATTTATTAATGATTTATGTGATCAGTTGAATTTTTGACAAATACGAAGGCCCCTTTCAATGTTCAAGTTTCATTATTTAACATTATCTACGAGAAAACCAACCTACTGCCCCAGAACTTACGAAATACTGCTGCTTCTACAAGTTTGAGACATCATAATGGACTTCTAATAAAATTATATTATGCACAGCAACATATCGATTTAATGGATTTTATTCAACCTAAATAAAAAATATTGCTATCCCATTAATTTGTATCCTGAAATAACCCTTCAATCATAGGTTATCCCATTATGTTACTATTAAAAACAAATTTAATATCCTTCAACATCCCGCTCATCACACATCACAGACAATGTTTGGTAAAATAAATTGTTGCAAAATCTGTCAGTTAATGATACTCCTGACAAAGTTGACAACAATGTGTGGCATCATTAAGGCACGCCCGCCCCCCATATATTCTTGAAAACTTTTCCGCTATCTCTGCAAACAAAAGAGGAAACTCCAAACGAAAATATTACAAACTTGCGTCGTAAACAATGCAAAAAAAGGATACGCGTCTTTCCTTTGCGCAAAAATATGAAAGCACAAGAGTCCATAGGACGACCGTAGCCGCCGCTGCCTGAAATTCGATGAGATGTGTGCATGCAAAATGTAGTAAGGAACAATTTACTACATACTTAAGTATGTACATATCAAGTCATATCCTTTATATGCAACACTGTTGCATGCAAATCACACATAATGGAACCTCTGCCAAATTTTACACAATGACAAAGTTTCTTATGGAGCGCTTTTCATGGCACTACCTCATCATTTTGTTTGGCAATTCTCTCTCCATCCACTTGAAAAATTAAGGCCAATTTGCAATAAAGAAAGAAAGAGGAGCCCAGTTTGTACACCATTCGAAAACACTTGTGAGAATTGTGGTTAAAGTTTGCAACCAACACGCTTGCAAGGGGATCCAAAGTACTCGTCGTCAACTCGCCTTAATGACATGCCCAAGCAATTTAACCGTTTCACATGATGGCCCCCCAAAACAAAGGGGAATAAGCTTTGCATTATGGAGGACATGTGGCTAACACTGACTACTGCAAAAATATACTTGAGAGTCCTTAACGTAGTCTCTCCTCCACATATGTGACCGTACATTTTATGTATCGTATCGTATCGTATCGTTGTGTTGTGGTGTAGCTCAACTCTTATTACATATGCTTGAAATGATCATAATGCAGATTTTCATTACACTTCATCGTTTGAGCGCTGAGCGACCATTGATGATGAAACGAACCATTTGTGAACGGGGCTCTGTAGTGTATTTTGGGTGCATTTGTTTGCTGGTGGGTTAAAGTTCCCCACTGGTAGACCACCATCACAATTATGACGCCAACCCTTTGCATTTTCTGCAACAAACACTTGGCCACATTCATTACATGCCAAGTTGCATGGCACATACAAGGATACAAGTTTGAAGTATTCAAAACTCTCATTGGATATTATTCTATTTGTAGGAGAACAGTGCTTTGTATAACCGCAAATACATTAACACATTTACTTGTTTAGACAAATATTAATAATAATAGGAAAATTGTTTATTGATAGTGCAATCCAATCTTATGATCTACTTAATAAATTATATAGAAACTTTTGTATACGTATGGGGTGTGATGGTAAGATCGGTTACTGTAATGACAAGTTTCGGGACTCGGGTCGATTTAAAATAATCGACAACCTTACGATCAGGCCGATTTGCGATGATTGGTAAATTTATGTTATGTTTTAGAAACTATAGAATTCAAATAGGTCGGGATCGAGTTGGTACTAGGAAACGTGATGAATAGAGTACTTACGGTAATTCACGGCAAGTGTTTTGATGAGTCTAAGTGGTCAGTGTTTCAGGTTAATATCAGCGATTCGGAAATGTATTGATGATTTCGTGTTGTCGTATTGATGATTATGGTTTGTCGGCGTTTCAAATTAATAACAGCATTTCGGGAATGTACTCATGCTTTAGATTTGTCGGAAATTCAGACTCATATCAGCAACACGCAGTCGTATTGATATTTCGGGTTTTTTCGGTGATTTAGTTGAAAATAAGCAATAAGGAAACTAATTGATGAATCATGGTTGTCAGTACCTCAGTTTCGTATCAGTAAGTCGCGGTTGTATTGACGATTCGGGTTTGTTCGCGATTCTAGTTAATAACAGTAATTCGGAAATATAGTGATAATTTATGGTTGTCGGGAATACACAGGTCCGTATCAGCAAGTCGAGGTCGTATTGATGATTCAGATTTGTCGGTGAATCAGTTGAATATAAGCAAGACGGAAACGTATTGATAATTCATAATTGTCGTCAATTCAGGTTTGTGTCAGCAACTACCGGTCGAATTAATATTTCGACATTGTCGGCAATTCAAGTTGATATCAGCAATTCGGAATGTATTGATGAGTCAGGGTTGTCGGCAATTCAGGTTCAAATCGGCTATACGGAATCGTCTTGGTGATTCGGTTTTGTCAGCATTTCAGGTTTATATCAGCAATGCGAAATCGTCTTAATGATTCAGGGTTGTCGGCAATTCAGATTTTTATCTGCAGTTCGGGAATCTATTGATGGTTCAGGATTGACAGGAGTTCAGTTTCAGATCAGCTATATAGTGATTTGGCAGTCCAACCTCGTATTTGCAACTCGGAATCGTGTTGGTAATTCGGTTTTGTTGGCAATTTAGCTCGTATCTGAAAAAACTGGATCGAAGTCGGATGAAACCCACCACAATAGGTATCAACCACCCGAAGTTAAATTTAAAAGACCGAACTGCGGTTAAACCGACCGAAGTTGGATTAATCCAGGCATGAACAAGGCTCGCAGAATGTGCTATGTAGCAGAAACTTGGTAAACAATGTCTACAAAATTCTGGTATTGCGCACATTCTGCAAACGTTTGTGCGAGCCTGGATTAAACAGACCGAAGTCCGATTAAATCGACCGGAGTTTAACCCAACCGAAATCGGTTTGAACGAAACGAAGCTGAACATGGAAATTGTATTAAACCAACCGAAATTGGATTCAACAGACCAAAGTCGAGTTAAACAGACCGGAGACGATTTAACCTAACCGAAATCGGGTTCACCCAACCTAAGTATGATTTTACAAACCTAAGTCCGATTAAACCGATCAAACTAACCGAAATTGGGTTGAAACAACAGAAGCTGGATTCAATAGACCAAAGTTCTACTATATAAACCAAGGTTGGATTAATAGGATCGAAGTCCGAATAAACCAACTGAAGTCTGCTTAAATTTCATATTCAACAGAACAAATTCCTATTAGACAGATTGAAGTTGGATTAAACCATTGGAAATTGAGGTTAATAAACAAAAGTTTAATGCAACAGACCGAAGCTCTTATAAACCTTAAAAATTGGATAATAGTAAAATAAATTGTTTTAAACCAACAAAGTTCGATTACTTGCACTAAGAAGGGCAAGACCGTCGTCGGGTTACGCCAACAAAAGTTGAATTCAACAAACAGAACTCCGTTAAAACCGAAAGGAGTCAAGTTTAACCAACCTAAATTGTGTTTAACCCGAAAGAGTTTGTTTTAACAGACCAGTTTAATCGACCAAAGACGAGTTTAACTTATAAAAACTGAATTTAACCAACCGAACCATCAGACCGAATTAAATCGACCGAAGTCGTGTTAAACCAAAGGAAATTGGGTTCAATAGACCGAAGATCGGTTAAACTGACCAAAGTCGAGTTTCCCGAAAACACATTGAGTTTAACCAACCAAAATTAGACATTAGGCATAACTAGCTTTACGATACAAATTTTACCAATTCAAATTGAGTTCGGCGAACTATAATTGGATTCAATTCAAATTGGTTTAGATTCAATAGACCGAAGTGCGATATAACAACGACTGGAGTCGAGTTAAACGCACCGAAATTGAGTGCAAATAACCGAAATTGGATCCAATGAACCGAAGTCCATTTTAACCGACCGAAGTCGAGTTTGACCAATTCAAATTGGGTTCAACCGACCAAAGTTAAATTGAATAGACCGAAGTTCGATTAAACCGATCGGATTCAAGTTAAACGAATCGAAATCGGTTTCAACGGACCGAAGTAGGATTAAACTAACCGAAGTTTGATATATAAGACCGAGGTCCGATTAAACCGGCCGAAGTCAAGTTTATCCACTCAAAATTGGGTTAAATTAAATGAAATTGGATTTAACAAACCGAAGTTCGATTAAACCGACCTAAGACGAGTTTATCTAATCAAAACTAGTTGCATCCAGTTGCACCGAAATTTTATTCAACAGGCCGAAGTTCGATGTAATTGACAGGAATCGAGTTAAACCAATTAAAATTGGATTCAGCTACCCAAAGTTGGATTCAACACACAGTGGTCGTCCCCATTGGTCAAAAATAAAAAAATTAAGTCAAAATTCTGGGTAATACTGTGGCAACACTATCTGATAATAGATTTTGCTCTTTCAAATTACTTTTGTTTTTGCTTTATTCCACCTGTCCTCTTTAAGAATAGCTGCCAATGGCAGACTATGAAAATAATTTTGTTTCGCAGTAAATAACTTTCAAGTGGAGGTCCAAAATATGTTAAAACCTCTTTAAAACCTCTTAACAAAGCGGCCTCACCGTTTCGGTGTGATTTTTTTTGATTGCGTACTCTAAGAGAGGTCCTTGAATCCTTTGTCCGACATTGACCAAACTGTAGATTTAGTGATGAAATCAATGGATATCGATGGATATATCTACATTGATATGCCTACTATGAAATTTAAATTTTCAGGATCTTAGAGAGGTCCTTGAATCCTTTGTCCGACATTGACTAAATTCTAGATTTAGTCATAGAGTGATGGAATCAATGGATCTGACGACTTGGATGTGCCTACTACGAAATTTTCATTTTCAGGATCTAAGAGAGGTCCTTGAATCCTTCGTCCGACATTGACCAAATTTTAGATTTATTCATAGATTGATGGAATCAATGGATATGACGGCTGGGAGTGCCTACTATAAAATTTCAATTTTCAGGATCTAAGAAGGGGTCCTTGAATCCTTTCACAGATTATAACCAAATTTTAGAAATTGGTGTCACTAAAAGAGGCTGCAAGATGTGCCAAATATTATTCACCTATGAAAACTCCTTCTATTTTGGCCGCTATTTGTATGAAAAGGCAACCACTGTGCACCGATCTCAATTAAACCAACCAACAATAATATTAAATTAAAGCAACAAAAGTTGGATTCAAAATGGCGAAGCCCTTTTAACCGAAGGGAGTCGAGTTTAACCAACCGAAATTTGGTTCAAGCACCGAAGTTGAGTTCAATAGACCGAAGCCCGTTGAAACCAATCGAATTTGGACAAACCCAATCGAAATTGCGTTAAACCAATAAAGTTGGATAATTTGCTCCAAGAAACTTAGTGGGATCGGGTAAAAAAGCAACTTGGCAATAAACGTTGTTGCAATAGCAAACAACAATCTGCCAAGCAAAATGCTCAACCTATTATTTAAAGTGTCTGTAGTTCTCGATGTAATTGGAATTAGATCATATAACACAGTCAGGAACGCATTGAGACACAATTTTCTATGTGGTAGCCGTTTTCCATATGTGTTCGGCTGTCTTTTACATTCAATCGCCTATCGTAACGATTGTCAAATGAATCGTTCTTGATTGTCGTGTGTAACGATGTCGACGATTGTAGCTATTGTTGTTTGCCATTTATTGCCCTTGAAGTCGTCGACTTATATTTTCCGGTCACGTTGGTTAGTGGTATTTAAGGTAAAATAAAGGTTATGGTTGTATAAAGATATACAATTCTTTTTGTAAGTGGTATATATATATGTAAGTTTTTCGTCAAGTTAAATTGATAAAGTTTAAAAATTTTGACATTATTCGCGATTTAAATATTTTAAGAAAATAAGTCAGCAATTGTCTTAACACTTATTTATGTACAATTCTAGTATATTTAGGAATTGTTGCTTCCACCGTTTCGTTCATGTTACATTTGAATATTTATTTTTATATTTCTCGGACATTTTTCTCATGCTGCATCTAAAATATAAGCTCTGGTAACTTGAACTATCTATAAATTAAGCTTACTCCTTCGTATTCGATAGATTATATTAACGATTGGGGAATCTCTTAGAAGAGCTAAAAATGTAACCTAGCTTAAGTACAACTATTGAATTCTTCCCACAACTTTTCTATGCCTTAGATCCAGTCTTCTCTTTCAGTTTCTAAACACTGTACCAGCTCCAAGATTTTATAAATAACAACAATTGCTACACCTCCATGAAAGTTTCTTCGAAAATTCAAGCAAAAATTCTACAAATCACACACACACACACTCACACACTCCCAACAAAATTAAGAGCCTCGAGCATCCTCCCAGAGGGGCGTACCACATACTAAGTTTAGGCAAATGTTTACATTGTGCATGAATCATTCGAATGTCGATGCACAGGCTCTACGACGATGCCACACATTCTTACAGCCTAACAGAGTGAATCACTTCACTTCACCGCAAAAACTAGAGAACGATATCGTAGGATACAAACAAAATTCCAACAATTGTTTACTTATTTTTGGACATTAATCAGAAATGCATGAAATTGCTAAAGTTTTCCAGGGAATTCCAAAAGTACTTTTGCTTGCATCAAACTTAATACAACAACGATGAAGCAACGACATTTGCCTCATGCAACCCAACAACAACCGAATGTAAAACTTCTCATGTGTAGGCATACATACTACAATGCTAGTGTCTTTACACACCCATATGTTGAAGCATATCCTCTCTCTCATGTACGCATACATTATTAAACATTTGTAGAACATTTTATGCATCCATGTATGTCCACTGGGCCTTCTTCTGTCGTCGTCGTCGGTTTTTTTTTTGGCATGGAACTCGTACTTATTGCCAAAGGAATTCAGTTCAATTTTCGTTTAGTCAACCTGAACTGCAATACGAAAGATTTTACTGCACTGAACATCAGCAGCAGCAGCAATAAGAGGAGCACAATCAGCAAACATGCTCTGCTTTAGATTACTTTAATCTTCAGAGGCAGCAACTGAAATGCAAGCGAAACGCTCAATGGCAAAGTAAATTTTAATTGTAGTCAAGATTACAACAGAACAGAACAGAATAGTAGAGAAGAACAGAGCAGAACCGAAAAATGTCGACAACGTTGCAAACAATTGTGGGGAACACTTAAGACAAAGTTTGAATAAGATTTTCATTGCCCAGGGATATAAGCAAATACTACGTATATTAAATGAATTTTCCCTAGAGTAATTATAACTTGTTTCCATACTTTTTTGTTGGTGTTGTTTGAAAGAAAAAAGATTATGAAATGTTGGACGAAAGACAGAATTGAAAGATTTCAACTTTAGTTCGTCTGTTTTTACAGGATGATACATTAGTGTCATTCGAGATATTATTCTGAGATATTGTTATGAAATAAATGGGTATAAAATTAGATATATATGATAAGCTTATATGCAATCATTTCGAAATAAGAACTAGCAATCTCTCAAATGTAGAAATTTAATTTTTAATATGACGTGAGAACATTGCATTTTTAACACCCATAAAAAAAGTGTGGGAATGGTTATCATCCTATTTTGCTCATCTTAGAACTAAACCTCCTCTTAGAGGATAGAAATTTGTATACCATATACGGCTCTATAGCCATTAAACTAATGCTGTAATCGCGGTTCAGACGGCCACCCCTCAAAAAAAAGAAGTTGGTATTGGAGTTGAAAGCCAAGTACAAAATATAAGTTTTTATACTAAATTTCAGCACGATAGTCATTAAACTAAGGCTTAAATGGACAACCTACAAAACTGCATTTAGCCCTAAAAAGGGTAAGGCATCCCAGACTAAAGCCAAGGATTTTAGACCAATTAGCCTATCTTTCTTCATACTTTAGACTACGGAGAGAATAATTGATGCATACATCAGATCATCTCTTAAACCGGAAATCCTATTCAAGGTTCACTATGCCTACGCGAAGGGCAAATCCACTTAAACTGCTTTACATTCGATAACAAGCCTCATTGAAAGATCCCCGAACTACAAGGAATACGCTCTCACTGCCTTCTTGGATATTGAGGGAGCTTTTTTTGAATAGAAGTACTCTCTCCACGACAATGGAATCTCAACATCAAGATTCTCCTAAGGACGATGGACAAAACGTGCTGTACAACCGTCGCATATGCGGATGACATGGGACTAACAGTCATCGGCAAGGATCCTCAACTACTATCTGAGCTTCTGGAATCTGCGCTAAAATGGTGACATGACTGTGGACTGGTTGTAAACCCGAGTAAAACGGAACTGGTGCTATTCACACGGAGATACAAAATCCCTCAATTTGCCAAACCCAGATTAAATGGAGTCGCACTTACATTCTCTGATAGTGCCAAATACCTCGGGCTAATATTAGACAGTAAACTGAATTAGAGTCTGAACAATCAGGTCAGGGTTTGCAATGCGGCAACGGTCCTATACTGCTGCAAAAGGGCAATCGGCCTCAATTGGGAATTAGCCCCACATATGTGAACTGGTTATATAACTCAGTTATTAAACCCATCTTATTCTACGGATCGACAGTCTGGTGGCCGGCGCTAGATAGAGCGTCTCAAAGGATGAAATTCGAAAACATTATGAGACTGGTGGCTATCATGATAATAGGGGCACTTAGAACTACTTCAACTAAGCCACTGTTTACGATCCTAAACTGGTTACCCCCGGGCGTTTAGACGCCACAAAAGTATTAATGCACAGGAACTATGGCCTTGTGAAAATCCTGGACCTAACCTAATGTGAGCTGTCATACGGATTACATCATACCAGAACCTGTCTTCGATCCGCGTTTTATAAGAACATCCAGGATGATGATAATCATAATGCTCTAAACTTTGTGGAGGATGTCATCCTTATTTTCGCGGTCGGTTTGAAATTAAAGGAAACAGCATGATGTGGAATCTTTTCGGAGGAGTTGAATTTGCAACTGTCAATCAAATTACCGGATCACTGTAGCATAGTTTAAGCCGAAAATAGCGGCCATTGGAATAGCCGTAGAGAAAATTCAGTACCGTTAGATATTGGGCGGTTATATTTATATTTTTACTGCTAGTAAAGCGGCTATCAGATCATTGAAGAACGTTTGAGAATACCGGTCATCTTTTGAGGAGATAACGAGACATTCGACAGGTACCCTTACATGGGTTCCAGAACATGGGGACATATATGGTAAACAAAAGCCGATACATTGGCAATGGACGCCACATCCGTAAACTCGGGCGAAGTTAATGGGCTCCCTCTCACAAAGTGGAAATAGATAATTGCGGAGAAACTGAACCTTATTGCTGAAGAGAGATGGGCAAGAGAACCCACTTACACGGCGACCAAACAAATTTGGCCTACAATGCATATACAGAGGACACTATTTGTGCTAAACCTGTCCAGAGTCCACCTGAGGATCATCAAAGCCGTAATAACCGGTCACTTGCCAGTTGGTAAACACACTAAGAACACAACGAGTTTTGTTAAAGCTGCAATGATGAGTAAGAATAGGAAACCACATAGTACCTTTTATGTCACTGCCCTGTTTTTGGTGACCTGCGATATGAAAAGCCTAGTCATTGGACATTTCCGGACAATACCTGTCTATCAGTAGGCGATTATCGGAACATCCACGTCTTCATCTGAGCAACGAAATGGCTTTAAATGGTATCACGACGGGATTCACCTAACCTAAGGCTGTAATGGTGGGAACAGACTTGCCCAGCATAGAATATGTGTATCTAATTTCAGGTCGATAATTCTTACACAACGGCTGTAATTGGGGGTAGAGATATACGACACCCGAAAAGAAGTTTAGTTTGTATGGCAGGTGTCAGTAGTTGTTGTGTGATCTTGCTGATCTTAAAACTTAACATAACCACCTCTTAGTAGATATAAGCTTCCGAATCCAATTTCAGCTCGATATTTCCTAAATTACGACTGTGATCGATGGGGGCAGATAGACAAAGAGGGGGAGTTTGTATGGGAGGTGGAAATAGTTTTTGTCCGATCTTTCTCACCTTAGAAATCAACATTTGTGGAAAAAAGTTTTTACATCAAATTTCAGTTCTATAGCTCTTTAAATACGGCTTTTATCTCCGTGACAGACCCCCAAAAAAAACAACTATTTTGTAGTTTTCGAACGATCTTTCTCACCTTAGAACTTAATCTCGATTTTAAAAACACATGACGGAAATTTAAGTAAGATTGAACAACTTTTCCCGTGAACCAAAGAGGTCAAAAGTTAGATTCTTAGTAAATCCTATGTTTTTTACTAATGTTCGATTAAGGAATTCTATTTTTTTGTCTCAAATATGTTACAGACAAATATTGACGTGTGTGGGCGACGCCTCTGCCTTTTTTCCAACTTGGGTCCAAATAGCCTGTTTATATCTGTACTATACTGTGAAATTTTCAGGAGGATTAAACTATTATTATGGCTGTTATAATGGTTTCCTTTAAATATGGCGTAGCACAGCCCACTTCCACACTGGCTGTAATTCATACTATACCCACAAGGCATACCAAATATCATCTTAATTACTCTTATAGTTCATGAGATACAGCAATTTTTATACCATACCCACTGATTCTATCCCGCCTATTTTTTATTGGATCACGAACTTTGCTGCCAAATGCATCCACACAAATTTCCAACGCGTTTGAAGAAACAGTACTCCAGATATTTCGGTTTTAAAAATAAGGTCCAATGTGCGCCACGCCCATTATATCAAAAATGCAAGTGCCCTATTTTTACAGCTACATTCTTTGTACATTTCAGAGCGGTCAAGCCGTTTTCGAGTCTAAACGGTACTAAAAAATATAAACAAACAACAACTCATTTATATATATAGATTTGAACTTTGACCTCTTTGGAGCACGGCTTAGAGTTGTCCGTTTTATAACAACTGATACAATATTCTGCTCAGACATTACCAAAAATTTGAATTTTCGCTGCTTCCCTAATATATATAAAGTACATATTTTTTTTATATATACTGTCTTATATCTCGCCTCTTATTGGGCGTTACAAATGGAAGAACAAACTGACTATATTCTTCACACCACTCGTTATAAAAAAATGATTTCTGAGCACCGAATGAGAATAACTTACTCAGGTAATGATTTTGTAGAATGCTTGCTTCCAGAGTCTTCGCAAGTACCTTCACTTATCCTTGAGATGTCTTGTGTATTGATGACTGGGAAGAAATTCGATTATTAGAAATGTGACGGTTCCGGCGCGCTCAACAATATGGGCTCACTATGAGTATTAAGGTGCTGGTAAAGGCATCATGTTATCGACCTGAAATTAGTGCTTCCAAAACAAGACTATCATATCAGCAAAATTCAAAATTGGCGTCTACTTATACCAAAGTTGACATGATCCAAATAGCAATTATTAGGTATACTCTGGTTTACGACTGCACTGAATGCTGCGATATGGTAAAAACCTTCCCATTTCGTCCGGTACAAACAAAATTGTTGCAGCTACCAAATTATAATGTAGTAGGCCTCGACAACATCCCAGCTGAACAGCTCAAAGCCGCCTCTATGATCGAGCTGAACGACCGTCACTTTTGGACTAACGAATGTCTTGCAAGTAGCTTCAAGTATAGCTTAATAATAAATCTTTATAAGCAGGGCCACCTTCAAGATTGCTGTAATTCGCGAGAAATCACGCTTCTGGACAACAAAGACATCGTCCAGATAATACGACTAACGCAGCAAACAAGCTGATTTTACACCAAACACAGACCGTATAAACTTCTTATGCCTCACAGTCGAACAATCAGTTGAATTACGATCAGGCCTTTATCTAGTCTTCATCGACTTTAAATGAGCTTTTGACGCCCATCACCACAACTCGATCGATGAGGCCCTACAATGTAAGGGAGTCCCTAAGAAAATTATCACGCTTATACATAACTTTTACGAGGACGCATTGTGTACAGTTCTTTATGAAGGATAAGTTGGCAACCGCAAGCCTTTTCTGATTTAGATGCAGTTGTCAAGGGCTGCATACTATCACCTCTTCCTTTCAATATAACACTTGATGTAATTATGAGACAAACATTAACGTACCAGGACATAATATATTTTTGGAATTCAGGAGAAAAACAGGCGATCTCAACACAGATCACCTAATAAATATTCATATAATTTGCTTTCGAAACCCTTATGTTAATGCATACTCTAACAATATTGCTGCTAGTGCTAAATGCCCTTATACTTTGTCATTTGTTTACTGATCAATTTGCTGACCACCACCATCCCCATATGTTGGGATACTTAAGCTTTGCACAGAATTTATTTTGAATATTTTAAATTCTAAACATTTTGTCGTTTTTGCTAAGGCACTTAAAATATATGTTAAAATTGCCAATGTTTTGTCACTCAAGTGTTCAAATACGTATCAACTAAAACTATTTCACTGTAAACAATCGTAGTAGTAAACCCAAATCGTGTACTATGTGTTGGCATACCCACACACACGCACACACACGCACACACACGCACACACAAACACACTTATAGTAACAATTATTTTACAATTAAATTGTACAAAATTCATCCTGTCTCAATTTGTGTAAACGATATACATGTGTTTATGGGGGTTGGGGATGGTCGATGGAGGTGTGATGTTGATTGTATACGAGATGGGAGGGTTTGCATATGATGACAATTGTATATGTGGTTGTTATGTTATGTTGTCATCTAACCTTATTGATGGGTTGTATGTTTTACATATATATATATATATATGTTTTTCTTTGCGAGCATTTAAATATGTCGATCGGTGTCAACCTCCATTGTAACATCGATAACATTAACACATAAACAAGTATACATGTGTAGTCGTCGTCGTTGTCGTCGTCGATGGCATAGATTGCTACAATTGTTGCAACAACTTTCAATGGAGCATTTAGTTGCACTTCAATTGTCGGAAATTGTTGAACGAGTAACAAATTCAAGAGATTATACTGTTGTTGTTAAATGTAAAATAAAATGAGGCAAAATCTGTATACAATCTAAAAAACACACACATACACACAAACAACTAACAACGAAAAAATGTCTGTTCTATATTGTTTTGTAATGTTTGTGGTTTTGTTGTGGAACAAAACATTTAGGATGGTGCTACATCGTTAATTTGTCGTAATCGTTGAATTGTTGTGAAATGTAAATTTTTATGATAGCATAAAAAACTATATACTAGATTTTAGTCAGATACCCCATGTACATAGAATATCTAGTTTAGTACTTATAGAGTATTTTACTACCATTTCTAGAGATAAATTTCAAAATAAACTATTATGTTTAATGTTAGGAAAAAGACAATTCGAAAACGGAATTTTTGATATGTTACTTAAAATGTGCAAGTATTAAGATTCGTAAGCCAGGAATTTTATGATTGCGTAAACCTTTACTGACTGCATTAAACTACAGCAACATTTCTTTACGTTCCGCAGAGATATAAATAAATTCAAGTTGATAACATTAAAATTTTTATTTTCAATTGGCAAAGACAATTTTTCATCCTATTTCATAATAGGATTCCTAGGATTCTAGGAACATTTTTTTAAAAACCTTTATTTTTAATTTAAACTCGTAATACATTTCTGCCACCTCCACCACCCCCGTGTAATTCCCAGAGCAACAATTTAGACGATACAAAATTATTGATTGATGGAATCTTATTTTCTCTAACAAACTTCATTCACCATAGATTCCATTCGAGTACTACGAATCTAATGTGATCGCAGAGGAGAATTTCGATTCTTTACATTTCCATCCATCATAATACACTACATATGCTAACTCAATTGATTATGAATGTTTCGTACGTACGCATAGTAAATACATCAGCATCATGTTTGAATTCATCTTCAGCACAAATTGAGTTATGAAGCAGTAACGAAAGGCGACGCAACTTACGACGCAACGGACGCACTACATCTACGAACGCATGACGCATTCAAAAAGGATATTTGGTATGGTGGTTCTGTGCAACCAAACAACAAATGTGCATTGCTAAGGGGTGGAGGGGGAGAAAATAGAAGGACTAAACAACTAAACAAGGCTGAACAACTGGTAGCAGATAGTGAAAGGTTATTCGGTTGATTTGTTTTTTGCCAAAGCGAGAGTAGAGGGTAATTCAATTGATTTATTTTTGCAATAACAGAGAGCAGTTCTGCCGTTACCACATTGTATCTATACAACAAACATATACTTATGTACGTACGTTCGAGTACATCAGAAATACGCTTTATGCCTGCAACTGCCAATGAATGCATACTAGTACTATTGCCATTCGTATGTAATAGCAACAATGCGCTCATGTTGTTGCATTTAAATGAAGCATTAAATGCATCATGTCTGAGTCAATGTGAGTGTGTGCGTTTGTTGCATGTGTGTATACGCAAAAATAAACGCATCCGTATTCTTTTCATGCTGATAAACACATTAAATTACATTTCATTTACTTATCGCTACTCGTTGTCTGTCTGCTACCAACTCAACATGCTGCTAGGCTGCCAAAGTTAGTGCACATAAATAGTTTGATAAAGGAACAGTGTCACACGTGTTTGACGTGTTCATACAAAAATGTTTTACCTTGGTATTAACACAGTACAACATTTTTCAGATCATTGATTTGGGACTCTATTCTGAGAACTGCACGTGAAAGTAGCCCTAAAAGAAGAAGTTCTGCATCATCCGTTTTGTCAAGTTCCACGCCATAATAATTTAATGCCGATTTGAAGTTAGTAAGTATCGTATAGGAGAATTTGTCACTATTTAGTCTCTTTTGTTTGACATAACTCGAGAACCACTAGGCTGATTTAGCTGAAACAATTTAAAAAAAATTAAGAGTTACAATTCCTTTAATCTGTTCATATGACGTTTCCCTAAATAAGCAACAGTTTTACTTTTTCATTCATCAAATGATTTTGAACTGGGTTTATTTTGTAGTAGTTACAATAAAACTTTTGTACTCCGCGGCGTATGAGTTACGTGGAATATTACTTATGATACTCATACGCCACCATATTTATGTTATGTCAAACAAAACAGCCTAAAACGTGATAAATTCCTATATACGATACTTACTAACTTCAAATCGATACTAAATTATTATGGCATGTAACTTAACAAAACAAATGATGGAGAACTTCTTCTTTTTGGCGCTGCTTTCATGTGCAGGTCTGACGTTTTTTACTATAAGTTTTCAACAACTAAATTCCGTCTCAATTTTTGTGCTGCATCAAGTTTTCGCAAAATTACGCCCCACTGTGCAACATCGGAAAGATACCAAGTTTTTGTTACTTTGGCTTTTCATAACACTTTTACTTGCCACACTTCACATCACATCACATCGCACATCATGCTCTCTAAAAATGCCAAATAACAAAGGCGTAAATTGAGTTATCATCAGTGGCAAAAGCACTCACGCATACTAAGCACCACCACACATTTCTTGTTATACACGTATGCGTTAGGGTGGCAGGGAAATTAAAAAAAAAAACAGTAGAAAGTGTCTTCGTGAAACCTGACTTACATATATCCTCAATCTAAGTAATACATAAATTTTTTCTAGTTTTTTGAATGGTACATTTGTATGGGAGGCACTGCAAGGGGCGTAGCTAGACTTCCAGTTTTTTTCTCCAAAACTGTATCCTGATATAGCTGAACAAAATACAGAATTTGGGCACGATCACATAGAGTATATTTGATGTTACTATTCGCTTTCTAAAGTGGGCGTAATGGTACATTTGTATGGTAGGTACTAGAAGGGGTGTGGCTAGACTTCCAATTTGTTCTCCAAAACTTTATCCTGTTATAACATTACAAAATACAGAATTTGGGCACGATCGCGTTTTGGTTGTAATGATATTTTTTACCCATCTATAAAGTGTGCGTAATGGTTCATTTGTATGGGAGGTACCAAAAGGGCTGTGACTGGACTTCCAATTTGTTCTCCAAAACTTTATCCTGTTATAACTTTACAAAATACAGAATTTGGGCACGATCGCGTTGGATGTATTGATATTATTACTCGATTTTTAAAGTGGGCGTAATGGTTCATTTGTATGGGAGGTACCAGAAGGGGCTTGGCTAGACTTCAAGATTTTTTTTCATAACTTTATCCTGCTTTAGCTTTACTAAATACAGAATTTGGGCACGATGACGTTGGAGGTTTTAACAGTATTATATAATTTCTAAAGTGGGCGGTACTAACTGGGGCGTAGCTAGACTTTCACTTTTGTTCTCCAAAACTTTATCCTGATATAGCATTACTTAATACAGAATTTGGGTACGATAATGTTGGGCGTATTGATATTATTACTCGATTTCTAAAGTGGGCGGAATGAAACATTTGTTTGGGAGGTACCAGAAGGGGCGTGGCTTTATAGCCCATTTGCAATACCGTAAGTAGTTTTTAACCCATGAAAAGTATCAAAACAATCGATTGCGTCTTTCGAAACATCGTTCTTACCAGCCGGACAGACAGACGGACATGACTCAAACATGTCCATACAATTTATCAGGTTCGGTTTCGGATTTCAGATTCAGATGCCAAATTCGTAGGACCAGCTCGGGTATCAGTTTCGAATAACAGACTCGGGATCATGGAGTATGCTCGAGATCTTAAAATAAGTTCTGCTGCTACTAGTAGGTTTGGAATTCAGGATCGGGTTTTACGTGTTTGTGTTGTAGCATAGGTACACACAAGGTGTCGGTTTACATACAATATAAAAATGTTTTCATAATATACCAGTGGAGAAATTAGCAAGGCCTTCTGCAAGCAGGCATGTAACAAGACATCGAGATTTGAATATAAAATGTTAGCTCGATATTTTCTCACCTACGACTGTAATCGCGAGGGCAGTTAGACGGACACCCCCAAAAAGGGAAAATGGAATGGCAGGCAGAAGTATTTTATGCCAGACCTTTCTCATCTTAGAAAGTAACCTCCGCTTAGAGGAAAGAAGCTTGCATACACAATTTCAGTACTACAGCTTCTAAACTACGGCAGTAATCGGGGGATGAGCTCCAAAATTAGGCAATTGTAAGGAAGGTAGGAGTAGTTTTTGACTGATCTTGCTTATCCAAGTACTTGACTTCCGCTTGGAGGATATAAGCTTGCATTCCAAATTTCAGTTCGAACTTCGCCAGTAATGGCCGGGACGGACAGACTGAGACATAACAGACTGAAACTCCAATCTCCGGGCATGCTCTCCTCTTGCCAGATGTTCTCCATGAGCTGATGCATGCTCCTAATCAGCTCCTCCCCGCCAGACTTAAACAATTCAGCAGGGAGACCATCGGCTCCAGCAGCTTTGTTGTTTTTAAGGCGGGAGATTGCCACACATATCTCGCTCTGGCTCTGAGGCGGACAATTAATACCATCGTCATGGATTGGAGCGGGGTCTTCTGGATTGGTGTCTGCATCCAGTAAATTTTTAAAATGATCTCAAGAGGTCAACCCTGTTCCACGCATTATCGCCTTAACTCTCTTGTAGAATTTTTGGGCTTCCCCTCTATTCGGAGGAACTCTGTGCACTCATCCTGCCTCGTCTTTAGCTCCTTTTTCCGTCTAAAAAGACGAGTTGCCTCTCGCCTCTTCTCCCTGTGCCGTTCACGAAAAGCTCGCGTTGCCATTGGCTGCAGTTTCGCTTTGTATGCAGGATGCGTCTCTCTCGTGGCTTTCATCATCGTACAAGGCATCTTCTTGAGAGGGCTTTGAGTACCCAAGTACGCTTCTCGCAGTCCATTCTATGGAGTCGGCTATATATTGCCACTTAAAAAAACACTTAATTTCCCTTTGCACCCCATGAATGAGGTATGGGATAGCTTCTCGCGTTGTTGTGAATTAACACGCTTTCTATTTTTAGATTCACAACTAACGGCACCTACTTGTTTATTGACGAATGCGAACGTCACTGTTTTGAGATGCTCTTACTAGACACGCCGATTGAATCGACGCTTAATACTGCGAAGTTGCTGTCAACGACATTCGAGGGGAGCCGACAATGAAAGAAAAATTTATTTATTTTTTTTTTTTCTTTTAAGATGACTGGAGCCAGGTTTGAACCTGCGATCTCCCGCATGGTAGACGCGTGTTCTAACCACCGATTTTCTATTTATCGGCACTCGATCGGGCATATAATCCGATTATTATACGATCATTGTTGGCAACTCTGTTCGTTCCTTTGTAGATAACAAGGTTTGTGTCAAGGATTGTTAGGTGTTGTTGTTTTGAGTTTTACGCCAAATTCCACCAAAGATGGCGCCAGCTGGCTTATTGATTTATATGAGATGTTGATAAATCATTTTCCTTGATCCTTGCGTAATCTGGATATTTGTAGTGGAAGCATCTAGGATGAGTTTTGTTGGCTGGAGAACTCGAAAGTATTTGAAAAAGTAATTTTTCATCGATGTTGATTTTGGCCAGTGCCCCGGCCGGGAATCGAACCCGGCACCTTCGGATTGCTAGTCTACGTCGCTTCCACTGAGCTATCGAAGGCCACCAAAATGGTCAAATCTAGTGCTGCTAACTACCATATTTTTTGCCGCAGAGAAATCAATCAGTCTGATGCCATTGTTCGACGTTTCGGTGTGCAGACTAAATTTTCCGATGATAGGCTCAAATGCGGTCTCCCTGCCTATTTTAGCATTAAAATCGCTTAGGACAATTTTGATGTCATGGCTTGGGCTACGGTCATATACATTTTCTAGGCTCTCGTAAAACTCGTCTATGTCCCCATCGCTTTTCTCTTCTGTGGGAGCATGGGCACATATAAGTGTTATGTGGAAATACTTTGTTTTGACTCTTATGGTGGCTATACGTGCACACACCGGATTGAACCTTGAGACTAGGTGTCGCAGTCTCTTGCCAACCACAAATCCACATCCAAACTCGTGCTTGTAGGCATGGCCACTATAGTAGATGTCGCACGTCTTCATGCGCGAGCACCCGTGTCCCGTCTACCGGATTTAATGCAAAGCGATTATGTCTGCCTTGTATTATTCGAGGACTTCCGCTAGTTGGATGGAGGCACCTGTTCCAACATTACAGGTGCATATCCTTAAATCATGATCCTTAATTCGTTTGCGGTGGTCGTCAAAATTTTGGGGGGGTCCATTTTATTATTTTCTTACTTGCTTTCATTGCAATAGTTCAAACGTCGGTGGCGGGTTGGAAGCCCAGCGAACCACGTCGCAGTTTTCTCCTAATGCCAGGATTTTAGTACCGTTCACTCCCAAGACGTGCTTGGATTTTAGGTTTTCCAAGTTAAACCGACCAGGAGCTTCACCTTGCAACATAACCAAGTAAAAAAGTACACACCTGAGGAAGCTGGCTTATTGATTTATATGAGATGTTGATAAATCTGAACATCATTGCCGATGCTGACTTTACAAGGAGGCCGTGGTAGCTGCTTGGAGCCGGCCGTGGCATAATGGTTAGAACCTGCGACTATTGTGCGGGAGATTCACAGTTCGATTCCCTTCTCCTGTCATCTACATTTTCTTTCATCGGTGGCCCCTTCGGTATTGTCGACAGCAACTTCGAAGTATAGTGTCGAGTCGGCATGTCTAGTTGAACCTTCTTCGTTGTTGTGTGGAACTTAAAATAGAAATTCGCGTTAATTCGCAACAACACAACAACGCATGAAGTTATCCCATATCTCATTCGTGAAATGTAAAGGGAAAATAAGTATTAAACCTTTCTCGGGCCATCTGCATAAATCAGCATGATGTAGAAGTATGGAGACTACAATAACACTATTTTACAAAAAAATTAAAAATAGCCAGCAAATATGATTGAGTTTTATTTTTTCAAAGTCGCGTGTCCTACCAATAACATAGGTGTAAGAAAATGTCGAAGATATTTGAAATTCTAATAATTTCTTTATCCCATTTTGTTTAATGACACCCTAGTTGACATACATGTATGTGTGTGTGTGTTTGCATACGCATAATAAACACCTAGGTGTATTGTTTAGCCCACGTATACATAAAGCAATGTCATATGATGTTTTCTGTCATTGTGTAGGTGTGTTCGTGTTTGCGAGCGAAAGTGTGTTGCGGAAAGAAAAGAAGAAGATTAACCACATCGTGTTTTGGCGTACTACACAAGAGTACAATTTGCCACATGTAGTGCGTGTCGTTCAAAGCAATCTATGTACTTCTTCATAGCTTGCTACTGCAACTTACAACAAGTTTATGCAACAATGTAGTTTTGATAGTTGTTTTGTTCAAAACATCAGCATACGAAATCCGTTTAGCAAAATCTGTTTAACAATCAGAAAACGTTATGCACTTGAGACTTTACGATACGAAATAGAAAAACGTTCATTGAATAATCTCAGTGTTTTCTAAATATAAGCGGCAAGGAAGTTTACTTGCTTTCAAGTAATGTTGTGAAACACTTTTTGGCAAAGTAAGCGTCTTAGTGAAAGACGCTAGGCTTAAGGAAATATGTTATGTAAATAAATATTTTGTCTGCACTTGTGTGACACTTAAATGGTAGATCAAAGGAAAACAGTTAATGTAAAGGGCTATGATGGAAATCGACAAAGGCAGTTATATATTTGAAAAATTCAGACTTCTGTTGTTACTGCTAATAAAAATGAAAATAAATAAACTTATCTGTGAAACATCATAATAAAGTTGCCTGAAATAGATTGCAAATGTTTCCTTAGAAGAACGAAGTTTATTTAAGCTATCTATTCTGTCAATAATTAGATCCATTCTGTCACTAATTAGATTAGCACTACTCTTTCAATATTGTTAAAACACACAGTTTTATCACAACCTCAAAAATTCTGCCTAGAAACTCTGAGTAATTGGTGCACATTACCGAAATTCCCATAATATGTTTTGCTTAAATTCCGCGCAATAATTAACCACTTATTTTCTCCTTAAGTATAATGCATTTAAATTCCTTCGTCAAATTGCATTATTTTCACCCCAGTACACTCTAACCTTGTTCTCAAACCTCAAATCCCATACATTGAACAGTTATACTAATACTACGAATTTCAAATTATAGGGAAACCTCAAACCATAATGAAAATACAGTATAATCATATAAATATGCAATACATTGTAATATTGCCACAAGCAGGAGTATCGAATATTAAACCATTAACAGCCAAACAATCAAATGAAATTCCAAGAAAGAACTTTACAATACCACAAAATTAACATTGTTCGCTTGAAATTGTTAGCTTACACGAATTTCTATCAAATCGACTAATTAAATTACAAAGTAATTTCAATTGGACAAATTTCAAAGAAATTAATGACAGCTCCCGCTGCCCCTAGTAGTATGGCTACCCCTACCGCATGTCACATAATGACAGGATATCAATCTACGAATACTATGAATTTCAAATTTCAATATCATTGATTGCAATCGAAATTCATTCGATGGTTTGGGGCTTTCTTAGCGGTGGAAAACAATTTGATTTACTTAATTAATTAATAAATCTTATCAAATAGGAATATCGTGACAAATACCTGAACTGCATACAAAGTAAGATGTGTTATCAGTAGAAATGTAATAAATTATTTAAATGCTGATAAAAATATTAATATTTACAAAAGGTTTCCTTAAAATAATTATCTTAACTACACACAAATTTGATTTGCGTGCGAATTATTTTGGATAATTTTTTTTGCAGGTTCAATTATACAAAGCACAAAAAGTGGAAGGGGATAGGGGGTTACTCTGAAGTATAAAGTAACAGTCACTAAGGCTATGTGTCTGTGCTTCCACAAAATGGCTTAACTGTCACAAATACTTATCAAGGACAATAACATCGCTTTGGAAAAAAACATTAAAAGAAGTAACAAAAATTTCCTTATGATTTAGTCTAAAATGCATAACATTGGCCGGGTGCGAAAATTTGTCATATTCAAGAATATACAATAAACCAAATTTAATAGCTCTTTCTCGTATGTTTTTTTCAAGTCTAAGTTACAAATACTCCGCAGTGTTCATCTGTATGAAATTGTGGTTCAAACGTATAATTGATATTATCAAATATTACACATCAATCATACGCCACAGCCGCGGACGTGATCAACGTGAGGAAGATATCACAGGAGGATATTCTCCTGTTCATGGATAGTCAAGCGGCGGTAAACTCGTTGAAGTCCTGTGACATCAAATCGAAAGTGGTCAGTGCCTGCCGGAAATCTCTTAACGAGATATCCAGGAACAACAGAGTTCTGGTTACGTGGATTCCCGGACACAGCGGAATCGAGGGCAACTGTAGAGCGGATGAAGAGGCCAGACAGGGCTCAGCCCTGCTGGAAAGCGACGTTGAACACGTAGCACTTCGCCCTACATCCACCTGTAAAAGTACCATTGAAAATCTAACGTTTAGAATTGCAAACGACAGATGGAAGAATGAAGAAACCTGTAGAAAGGCCAAAATGACTTGGCCAGAATACAACGCGAAACGTGCATCGTACCTGGTAAGTCTTGAGAGGGACCAGATAAGGAAAATTATTACCTTCCTGACGGGACATGGACCCATAGGCAGGCATGCGAGCAGAATGGGATTCGCAACGAAAAGAGAATGCTACTACTGCGGAAACAGTAGCAGTGAACCATCCACCGACCACATTATATGTGATTGCCCAGCGCTATACAGAAGGAGACTGGAAACCCTGGGGAAACCCTTCTAAAATGGTGTAGAAGAACTTGCATCGTTGGACATCGGAAGGATTAACAACTTTTGTAAAATTATCAACTGGACGGATTGGATCGAAACTCCGGATTCCCAATCGACAACTGGCAACGCGATCAGTCAGCACACGCGCTGATAGCATAGGTTGAAGGGATGGCACAAATGCCCAACGGGTGTCACAATGGGTCCATAAGGACCTAAGTGTTCTCCTTTGAAGAAGGAGATGCCCGCATACCAACCAACCAACCAACCAATCATACGCCACACTGTGGTGGGATGACTTCATACGTTTTATGTGCTAAAACTATAAGGAGTGGTCCGTCCTAGATCATTGAAAGTTTGCACCGTTCACTAAATTGACAACATTAATAAGAAAATGAAATTTCATCAAAATCGGCACGCCCATCGCCTACCACATACCACATAATCGAAATCTATTTTTTCACAAAAAATTTATCCTAGCCGAGTAAAACTGTTTGGTATATACACTAGAGTGTGTGGATTTTTTCTCGACCAAGTGGTTTTCAAAATCATAATCTACGATGAATTAAAAAAATTTTCTAAGAAACAATGGGTCTGCAATCAAAATAGAGTCCCTGTTTTTAAAGAAAAACTAAAGACATACTTATAAGACCCGGTCAGATTGGCATTAACACAGGTATTAGTCTTTCACATAACAAACTCGATAGGACCGGATAGGGATGATATGCTAATTCCGCGGTAGATGAAGCAACTTCGCACCACCGGACTTGAAGGGCTCTGCCGGAAGTTCGTCGGCACCCGTCTGCTTTATTATTTCTCAGCCGCGATATTGCTCTTCTTCTTAACTCGATGGCAATCTAAGCCATCGGCAACAATTGGCATGATACCAATGGAAGTGTTTTCACCATATATGCACCACACTCTGGGGAGCACATTACCATAGCCTTTTCCTTTCACCTACTGGTCAAATTTTCGGGCCTCACCTCTATCCCTGTATTGCTCTATATCCTCGTTCTCCCGTTCCTTCATCTGACGTTTTTTTCGCTTAAAAAGCTGTCTCGCGTGTTTTACTGTCTTCTTGTGCCGTTCCCTTGGGAGAGCTGGTTGGAGTAGGCAATGCCTATCTCTGGCGTTTGCAGCTTCGCGATGTATAGTTTTCTTTGTGTTTGGTTACGTGCGTTTTTCGCTCTGCTCAATCTTGTGCACACCTTGGCTGCAACCAAAGGTTATGATCCGAGCCAATGTTAGCACCACGGATCACGCGCACGTCCATGACACTAGATGCATGCCTGCCATCAATTACCACATGATCAATTTGGTTTTTGGTGTTTTGATCTGGGGATAGCCAAGTTGCTTAGTGAACAACTTTGTGCTGGAATCTGGTTCCACTCACTACAAGTTGCCTTGTGGATATCTTTGCGCTGGAATCTGGTTCCACTCACTACCATGTTCCTTCCGGCTGCGAAGCTTACCAGCCTAAACCCGTTGTCTGACGTGTCGGTATAGAGGCTGAAAATACCAACCGATGGACCAAGAACATCTTCCCTTCCTATTTTTGCATTAAAGTCTTCCAGAACAATTTTAATGTCGTGGCCAGGGCAGCGGTCGTATGTTTCCTCTAGGCGGTCGTAAAATGCATCTTTAATCTCATCGTCTTTGTCTTCCGTCGGGGCATGAGCACAACTCAGTGTGATGTAGAAATATTTCGCCTTGATGTGGATTGCGGCTATTCGATCACTAACATGATTGAATCGCGAGACAAGATGTCTGAGTCTCTCGCCAACAACAAATCCATATCCAAATTCGGATATGGCATGGCCACTGTAATAGATATCGCAATTAAATCCTTAAATCATGGTCCTTATTTCGTTTGCGGGGGTCGTCAACGTTTGGGGGTTTCGTTCGTTACTTTGTCTTTGTCGTGTTTTCATAGTAAAGGACCTGGAAGCGGGTGGTTAGCCCAACCATCAGCGTTCGTCGCTCACTATCAGTCGCTATTCATGATAACAAAATATCACGAACACCGTTGCCCAGGCGCCACCACGAAGGAGTTGTTAGTCGGCTTGAGATGCAAGATTCACTCTACATCCCCAACGGCACCCAACTCTTTTGATAACATTAATGTGTCACTTCTGCTAGTGTATTGGGTGGACTGTATGCTGGTAAACCGTGTCGTCTACTCAGATCTTGGTGGAAGCTGCGTGAAAAAGAAAGCTAATAGAGGACCACCCCAGGGAAGAGTCCTGTCCCCTCTTTTTGGGTCATTCTGCTAAATCGGGTACGTTAATCGTTTAATAAGAATGGTACGAAAATTGTGGCATATGCGGATGATGTGGTCATCTATCACAGATGGGAAATTTCTACCAACCATGTGTGATCTTATCTAAACTGCTCTTGGAAAGCTGCTGTTCTCTTCGCTAGTAGATTTCAAACCACCGAGACTAAATGGTTTGGAACTAAAGCTTTTAACGGAGGCCAAGTACCAAGGTGTTATCCTTGAACAGAGCTAAATTGAAGCTCTGATCACGGAATATCGAGGAAAGATTAAAGAGTCAATGCCTTTTATGCGTGCCGGAACTCTACAGGTAAAAGTTGGGGACTCTGCTCGAAGGCCACAATGTAGTTGTGTACCACGGTAGTTCTGCCAATTATCACCTATGGATGTCTGGTTAAAAATGCTCATCAAGGTCAAAAGGATGGCTGTAATTGGGATTAGTGGGGCTAGAAACAGCACGCCGCAAGCGACTTTGGATGTGTTCCTTGACCTTCCGACTCTGGACTTGTATGTCAAGGCTATTGCAGCACGAGGAGCTATAAGAATGAGTGAAGCTGGCGATTGGCATCCATCCAAACATGGTCATGCAAAGATTTTCTAGTTTTTGGGCAATGCCGTTTCTTTTCATCTGCCTGCTAGTACTGATTTCATAAAAAAAAATGTGTGGATTTCCGTAGAATAAACGTTAAAATTCCGGAATGATCGAAATGGAATGACGGCGGACTCCTACTCCTGGCCATTCAAAAAGCTGCGAAAGCTATAATGGGATGCGGAATTGATACTAGCAGACCATATGTGTGGATAGCCAGGCTGCAATAAAAGCGATCAATTCTACATTACGTAAATCAAATTTGGAGAGGAACTGTAAGGAGAAGTAGGATGGACTAAAGCCTGTGGATGTCAGCATCTATTGGGTTTCAGGACATTGCGAGATTCCTAGAAACGGATGAGCAGACCTACTGGCCAGAAGTGGCTGTACTATATCTGATTATGACTCTCTGGAAGTTAGTTACCCACCCATTTGTTACCTTTTTGGCTTAGTAGATGATTGGCCTGTACCGAAGTGACTTGGCTCTGACCTGTGTAATTCTAACAGGCCATTGCAATATCAGACATCAGACAGGCAAATGGGATATATCCATACCGGACTACTGCCATGTGTGTGAGAACGAAGAGAAGTCCAAGACGATGGAACATCATCTTTGTAGCTGCCCGATCTAGCCCGTATGAGGCTAAGACACTTAGATGAGAGTCACAAAGAAGAACTAGAGTCTCTCTCCTCAGTCCTAGTAGGAGATTTAATACGTTTCTTGAGGTGCCTTCCATGGCTAACTGGGCCAAGATAAAAATTGGTGTTCCCACGACTTTCTGTCCTTTCTTTATCCCTTTATGTAGATAATATGTTAATGTGTTTAAAAAAAAATTAAAATAAACGAAAAATTTATGGACTCGTATATAAAAGACTGATATTTTGAGCACACGGAATTACAGAAATTATAAACCACAGAATGTTTACATCTTTTTCTTTGCATTATACTTTAAGGGACTTCTGATAGTTTCAAATTTACAAGTACATAAGATTTTTTTCAGATATTGAATGCTTGTGCCCCAATATTTTCAAAATTGGCATTAAAATTTTTATATAAAGTAGTCCATGAACAAACAACTCACACTCAATTTCATTAAAGGCCACAGTCCATAATGAATCCTTTTTTTGTGGTCACTGCTAAAAAATTCGACACAAGTACCCAAAAACATGACATCCAAGCAAATTAACTAAAGAGCAAAGCAAAATGGTTGATGCAAGACACATAACGAAGCCAACGACGTTGTTGCTGTCGTCGACTACAACAACAACAAGTGTTGAATTAAGCTTAGTCAAGAACGTGTCAGGATTAGCATAAACAACATAACAACAACAGCGTAAGCAACGGCATTAGTAGCAGAGTAGGATAACAACTAGCACTAATACCCCGCCTGCAACAGTAACAACAAAGCCGCCATACACTTCGCCACGATTGGCAATCGCCTAAGTATAAGAGTGTGAGACATTCCGGTCAATCTCACATCCACTCAATCAACGCGCAGATACAAAAAGCTCCCTCCTCCCCCTCTTTCTTTCTGTACGTTTTAGTCAAGTATAAAATAGCAAAAGTTTTCTCAGCAATACATCATGTAATGATAAAGCAGTAACAGTAGAGGGGCGATGTTAACTAAAGCGTTTTGGCTATATTGCCGAAGGTAGGACCATCGACTTAAATACTCAAACTTTTTTCTATAAAACTTAAAAGTACTACAGCATCTCTTAATACGGCCAACAAAAAAAACAAAGGCATCGCAAAGCTTGATTTAACTTTCATGGTTATACTAAAAAGTTTTTCGTTCCGCAGTGTCTAAGACTTATTGTAGCAATTTTCGATAGGACATAATAAGGTTCAGTTCACTTACCCATTCGCACTCTTGAAGTTGGCCGCCACAGCGTTCTCGCTGTTGCCTTTGAACGTGTTCCGGAGAAATTCTCTCATTTATTTTTGGGACTATTTGCAACGGCTAAGACCCCATGAGCTATAAAACTTTGGCCAGCTAAAACGTGTATATTTTATAGATTTGGCTAGAACAAAAAGAAAAACATGAACATAAGAAAATATTTATTTTTCAATCTCCATTGAGCTTAACGAGGGGTGGTGTATCAAGTTTATCCTTGCGAAATGATAGTGGTGTGAAAAGTTCTGGAAAGCATTTGAAGTTGAAAGTATTAGTATTCAAGTATACTTAAGCATTTTACCTTTATGTCTGCATAAGATATGGCAGAGCTTCTCACACAACTGAAGGTAATATATAATTTAATGAAGATTAATAATTTTCGTTTATTTTGTATGGGTGCCAAGTATTTTTAAATAATTTGGAAATTTTTCGTATAAGGTGTGAAGATAGGAGGTAGCTATGTTCGGAAAATAACCAGGGAATAACCAGATGCTCTCTTTGAAGGTTCCCAAGCAGCTCACAACGTTCGAGAGATCAATGCCTCGGGCAATGCCTCTGAACATCCGTTCAGTGATAGCAAATGTGAGAAGGCGAAATGTTGAGTATCCTAATCGGCATGCGTCTTAGGAAGTAGGTAACAAAAGTTACTGACGCTCAACACATTCTCTCTTAGTGGCTTTGGCAGCTCCAAAAAACTAGCATCGGGCGCGGTGGCCTAAAAAGCCACTCTCCTTTAACAAATCTATTATTATGAAAATACGAAAAAAAAGAAAAAAACAAGAACCCCATAAATGTTGACGACCCCCGCAAACGATATAAGGACCATGATTTAAGGATATGCACCTGGAATGTCCGAACTCTATACAGATATGGTGCCTCTATCCAACTGGCTGATGTCCTCGACAAATACAAGGTTGACATCACCGCCATACAGGAAATGAGATGGACGGGACAGGGATGCACACGACGAAAGAACTGTGACATCTTTTACAGCTGCCATGCAGAAAGACACGCATTTGTATGTGGTTTCATAGTCGGCAAGAGACTTCGACACCTGGTCTCGCGGTTTAACCCTGTAAGAGACCGAATAGCCACTATTCGCATCCAGGCGAAGTATTTTTTACATTACGCTGATTTGTGTACACGCCCCGACAGAAGACAAAGACGATGACATTAAAGATGCATTCTATGAGTGCCTGGATGAGATATATGACTGCTTCCCTGCACATGACATTAAAATTGTTCTGGGAGATTTTAATGCTAAAATAGGAAGGGAAGATGCTCTTGGTATAGCAGTCGGAAAGTTCAGTCTACACAACAACACCTTCGATAACGGATTTAGACTGGTAAGTTTCGCATCGGCAAGAAACATGGTTGTGAGTGGAACCAGATTCCCCCATAAATATATCCACAAGGCAACCTGGATATCTCCCGATCAAAATGCAAGAAATCAGGTTGATCACGTGGTAATTGATGGAAGGAATGTCTCAAGCGTAATGGACGTGCGTGTGATGCGCGGTGCAAATATTGACTCGGATTACGTCCTAGTTGCAGCCAAGGTACGCAAACGATTAAGTAGTGCTAAAACCAATCGTACTCAAACGCAAAGGAAGCTAGAAATCACAATGCTGCATACCACCGATATAGCCAATGCCTACTCCGACCAACTCTCTCAACTACTCCCAAAAAAACCCCCTAGTTCTGATGTTTCCGACACACAGTGGCAGCATATTGCGAATTCTATGACCACTGCCGCAACGACCGTACTGGGTTATGAAAAACTACTAAGCCCTGGTACGAAGATGAATGTCGTCAAATGTCTAAGGAAATGGATGCTGCAAACGGAGACGGAGCGTTATAAAGAGAAAAGGAGGGAGATGAAACGCCTTTTCAGACGGAAAAAGCGTCTGTGGAAGAAAAGAGAGAGCCAGAATATCTAAAACTACAGGGATAGAGGTGAGGACCGAAATTTCTACCAAAAGTTAAAACGTAAAGCTTTTGGAACAGAGATCCCCACCTGTAAGGACAGAGACGGAAATCTGGTCGCGGACACTCAGAGTGTGCTGCAAATATGGAGAGAACACTTTCAATCTCTCCTCGTTCCCGAAGGCATCTCCTCGTCATCGAAGATGGAGTAGACTGTCTACCACCGAGCCAAAACGAGATCAGCACAGCAATTGCACGGCTTAAAAATAATAAGATTGCGGGAACCGATGGACTGCCGGCAGAGCTATTTAAAGCCGGCGGCGATGAGCTGGTAACATGCATGCACCTGCTCATAAACACGATTTGGCTCAGGGAGCGCATGCCCGATGACTGGAATCTGAGTGTCCTTTGTCCCGTGCTTAAGAAAGGCTATCCAAGTTTGTGTACCAACTATCGCGGGATTAGCCTTTTACACATCGCATACAAGGTCCTGTCTAGTGTGTTATGTGAAAGACTAAAGCCCATTCTGGCGAACCTGATTGGACCTTATCAGCGTGGCTTTAGACCCGGCTTAGAAAGCGCTCTCTCGAAGAACAAAGATCCAGCTCTACCAGACTCTAATCCTACCTGTCTTGATCTACAGCGCAGAAACCTAGGTAATGACACAAGTGGATCAATCTATTCTGAGAGTCTTTGAGAGGAAAATACTTCGACAAATATTTGGACCCATCATCGTTAACGGCGAGTACCGTCATCGAATGAATCATGAGCTGTATGAGCTGTACAACGACATCGACGTAATCTAGCGCGTTCAAATATACCGAATGCGCTGGCTTGGACACGTTGTACGAATAGACAAAAACGCTCCGGCTCGAAAAGTCTTCGGCAATAAACTCGATGAGCGGCGCAGGGGGGGGCGATCAAAATTCCGATGGATGGACCACGTGAAAGAGCTGTTAACTGAGCTTGGTGTAACAAACTATTCTGCATGGTTGCCCCCTTATGGGGTGAAGAGGGGGGTAGGTATGTTCGAAAAAATGTTAGAATAAATGACTGGGGTTCGTTCTTTCATTTGAACCCTCTAGGGGCGATTCCGGTGAAGTTGCGTGGCCTGTTGTGGATTTCTCCCCAATACGAAAAGTTTCTCGTTAAAGACCGGGGGTTTGGTTTTTCATTTTGGTCTGGTTTTTCATTGTAGACCCATAGTTTCTTGGACAAATTTTCTTAGAATGCATCGTAGATTACGATTTTGGTAACCGCTTGGTGCATTTTGTACTCTATACAAATTGACCCACACTCATATACAATGTATATTACGTATGAGTAATATTAATTTTATGTGGATTTTATATTAATCATACGTACATCGTTCCAATATTAGGGGTTTATGGTTTACTAACATAGTGCAACAGACAAACTGAAGGGTGAGAAATTCCAAGTCAAGGTAAGGGTAGTAGGTCAGTATTGGAAAATCTCCAAAGGGTATGGCGTTCTCTACAATTCTGCTGAAGAATAAAATAAGTATTCATCAGTGGTCCTTAAGTTTTAGCTGAAAAACTAAGCGAAGCGAAACATCAAGATAAGCAAACCCATTCACCCTGACTTTGAATTCCTCACCCCGCACACAATGAAAATGTTCCACAGTGCAACTAATACAACATTTACGAAACCTGACCCTAGCTTATGCTGTTTTCTCTAATCAACAATTCTGACATTGAACACAGACAAAATTGCTGCATGTTTTGTGTATACAAAAAACACAACAACTAGACAAAATAAAAAAAAAACTCAAAAATCCCGTTTCCATATGTTCTACTTTTATAATATTGTTTCAAATAATTCAAGAATCCCTCTGCCACAGCCAACCTAAACAATTCCCCTGCCGCATCGATTTAAATAACACATAAAAAAGTATTTTGACATGCAAAATGTGTACAAAAATAAATACTAGAGTGTCCCACGTACAAAACACCCACTTTATGGCTTCACCCAAACATCAAATCCCCCACTTAATTTTTCATCCTCCTTCTGCAGTACCCAGCTCCTTGCTGGCGAAGCACAGGTTTTTAACTCAATTTTATGCTGCAGACATCATAAACAAATAAGAAAATAAGGATGCAACAACAAAGGGGCAGCAACAAACCTTTTGTATCCCGCACCCCGCACCCCTAATCCCGAATTTTCTCGTTCGATGTCAAATTTTTGTTTCTATACAGTTTATAGATTTGGATTTGTTCTCCCTGGCCCCAAAGCAAAAATGCACGCAATACACACACACACACACACACTCACACAACGGAAAGTAGCAAGCGAACCGAACAGATAAATGGAGCAAATATTTTGTGTATGAAAATGGAAATATCTAAATTCCTTTAATAAAGTATGCAAAGAATTGGAATTTATTTGCGAAAAGGATCAAATACGCCAAGAACTTGCGAATATTGGTCATAGCGACAACGATAGCAATAGAAACAGAAACAGTGCCCGATTTGGGGTAAACGCGTACAATTGAAATTACTCTCTCTCCCTCTCCCCACTCTCTCTCTCTCTATCCCTCTGTCCTATTTGAAAATTGACACAATAAACTGGATATTATGAAATGGCATTACAAGTTTTGCTAATTGAAGTCACTTGATGCGTAATCATTTATTTTATGACCGGTTGGGCTTCACTGCATACTGAGATGAGAATTTGTCCTAAAAATGTCAAGTAAAATTAGTTACGATGTTAAAGGGATAGAAACAAAAATAACAGAACAAGTTGTCAAAGTACATTAATGTTGTTGAAAAAGGATTCGATTTTCATTAATAACATAAAGTAATAAAGCAGTTGTATTAAATATTGAATTTATGTTTTTTTTTAACAAAATTCTTATATTATAGAAAACTTTACAATTTAGGGAAATATGTTCGTGCTGTAGTAAATATATGTATTTATATCAATATTTAGTGATATATATACGGCTAAATTGATTCAGAGATAATGTGAGAACATGTTTTATATATAGGTAGTACAAAACTAGAACCCCACAAATTCTGAGGGCCACCACAAACTTTATAAGGATCATGATTTAAGGATTTGCACTTGAAATATCCGAGATGGTGGTGGAGATGGTGTCTCTATCCAGCAGATGGATGTCGTCTAAAAATATAAGGCAGACATCACCGCCAGACAGTAAATGAAATGGACGGGGCAGGGATGCACACGACAAAATAACTGTGGCATATTTTACAGCTTCCATGCAAAAAGACATGAATTTGGATGTGGATTCGTAGTCGGCAAGAGACTTCGACATCTGGTCTCGCGGTTTAACCGTGTAAGTGACCGAATAGCCAATATTCGTATAAATGGGAATTAATTGTACATTACCTTGTACGCCCATATGGAAGACAAAGATACTTAAGATGCAATCCAAGAACGTCTGGAGAAAATAATATTGAATGACGATCCTGAGCCAAGTACTGCATTGTACATATATACCGAGTACCATATGCAAACTCGCTACATATGTACAAATGTATGTATATTACGTATGAGTAATATCAATTTTATGCGGATTTTATATAAATCATACGTACAATAACACAGTCCATCAGACAATCTGTGGGGTGTGAAATTCAAAGTTGGGGTGAAGGTACTAGGTACTGCTGAAGAAAGAACTGTGACATATTTTAAAGCTTCCACGAATTTAATTTGAATTGTTTGTATGCCCCTATGGAAGACAGAGATACTTAATTTGCAATCTAAGAGCGTCAGAAAAAAATTAATATGGCCTGGTCAACACGCTCAACTCGTAGAGAGAGATTTGAATGCTAAAATTGGAAGTGAATGTGTTGTTGGTTCAACAGTCGGACAACTCATTCTACAAAAACAAATTCATACTGGTTAGCTTCACTTCGGCATGAAGCTTTGTAGTAAGTGAGTGAGTGAGGCAACATAGATTTATCTTTATCAAAATACTAAAAACCAAATTGATCATGTGGTAAACGATATAAAGTATATCTCAAGCGTTGTTGTTGTTGTAATAGCTTGCGGAAGTAGCTGGCTTGGTAAATAATTATGCCGATTAAATCGGCACTCTATCGGGCATCTAACCCGATTATCGTACGGAAACGAAACCACCTCAAGACGACGACGTACGCAAACGATATAAGTACCATGATTTAAGTATATGCACCTAGAATGCGAGGAGCCTTTATAGGGAAGATGGCTCTATCCAAGTGCCGGAAGTCCTCGACAGCTTTAAGGCTGACATCACTGCCGTGCAAGAGCTGCAATGGATGGGCAACGGGTGTCGGCTAGGGTGGTCGCAAGTTAAATTGAATAAAATTGTAGAATTTTGTCGGTCTGACCCTCTAAAAGTAATAAGTTTTTTGCAAATTTTGGAATAGTTAAAACTTGAGCACAATTGGAGTATGTTAATCCGTGCCGGTTTTGGCCTAAATTTTTAAGCTCCTATAGCCATGTTATGACATGGGAGTCATAACTCAAGAACAACTTGCTCAAATAATTTCTCTCAAATAATTTCTCTGCAAAATCAACAGTTTCGCAGTTATAAATAAATTTATTAAAATTTACTTTATGAAAAATTTCAGCGAAACTAGACTAGTCCTTCTCGAGTTATGCTCAAATGTGGCTATAGGAGCTTAAAAACTTATAGCACAAAGCGGCACAGGTTAACAAACACCAATCGTACCCACAGGGGGTCTCTTCGGAGACTTCTGGGGAGTATCGCCCCCACGGACCCGAGAGAACCACCAGTAGACCTCTTTCTGGCTCTGCAAGGCAAAAAGAGATAGTAAAGGTGGTATTATCTTTACGAGCTCCGAACAAGAAGTCTAAAGATGATACCACGGCCTGCTGGGATCCCAAGATAGCGTAGCAACTACCTTTCAACCGAATGGGTATGGAACAGTGTTCTGTGCCTCGTGGTGGCTGTGGTTAGATCAAAAGATACGCTGGTAAACTAAGAGTTTGATGCTCGGGAGAAATAGAGCTGGGTGTCCCTTGTTGAGTGTGGCGTTGCACTCTTAGCGTCTTGGTGAGGGATAGCACCAAACCTATAACAAGGATGTAACAGCGATTGCAGGAACACTGTTAAGTACGTTGTTATGGACTAATTTCAATATAAAGTTAAAGAATATAGTTGTATCGGACTCTTTGAGCTCTTCCTATCAAGTTAAATGGGCAATAACCATTCAGTTTATATGTTTTGTTATTGTCCAACGCGTGGTAGCCTTGAGCAACAAAATGGTGATGCCAGCCGGATGGGGTACCTTTGGTACCTAGCAGAAAATAGTTTGTTACGGTCTGCCGGATGGGGAACTATGCTCATAGCTGAAGGAGACGAAGATTTTAGCCGACAGATTACTTCGGTAAACTGATGGTGGATGTGGGGCCGGCCGAGTGGGAACTTCGGTTCTAGCAGATGGCGGCGTGGGACTAATTGCAGTATGCATTAGTGCTAAGGAGGGAATGGTTATTGCCCATATGACTAAATTATAGAATATAAAGAACATCAAGAAGCAATAATGAACAATTTGAATATTTCGTGGCGTATTGACTCATACTCCAATCGTACTCAAACTTTGGCTATCCCAAAATCTGTAATGACTTATCATTTTTGGGGGGGTCAGACATACAAAAATCCAACATCGATATTTGCGGTCACACTGGATGTAGATTCGTGGTAGGAAATAGACTGCGCCATCACGTCTCTCGGTTCACACCAGTTAACGAACGTATTGCCACGATTCGCATAAAGGCCAAGTTCTTTAACATCACACAGATTTTGCCCACGACCCAACAGAAGAAAAAGATGAGAAGACTGGGAGTTTTTAATGCTAAATTATGCAAGGAAAGTGTCTTTAGTTCCACTAGTGGATAATAAAGCCTCCACGGAAATACCACCGATAACGGAATGAGGTTAAAAGATCCATACATAAAGCGACCTGGATATCACCTGACAATAACCCCAGAAACCTAATCGATCACGTGGTTATTGACGGAAAAAATGCTTCCAGCATTATGGATGTACGTTCGATCCGAGTTGTTAACATTGATTCGGATCATTATCTAGGCGAAGAACGCACCGGACTGTACTCAGAGAAACTGGACGTTGCAAAGTTGCATTACTTATAGATATCCACAGCTTACTTCAACGCCCTTGCTCAAATCAAAACCTACGTCAATATGCATTGCCTTCCGCTGATTCTACTGCACAGTGGCAACACATAATCCATTCCATGCTTCAACTGGGCAAATCCTTACTGGGCTTCAGAAAACCGCCATAGAATAAGCCTTGGTATGATGAGGACTGCTGCATATATGGCGACTTTGCAGCCATTTGTAACGCTAGCTGTCGAGCAACTACTCCAGTCGAAACGGAAAGAAACAACGAACCTATTTAGAAGTAAGAAACAGGGGCATGCAATAACGTTGAGAAGATTAAGGAGCACCATACTGGTATTGACAGCCAAAAATTCTACCAGAAAGTAAGTCATAGAGAACATGGCTTTGGTACTGGTTTTATGTTTTGCAAGGATCACAGTGGGAATCTTGTAACATACACACAAACCGTTCTTGGGATTGGGAGAGACCAATTTTCAATACTTGCCCAAGAAACCATGGGTCAAAAATCAAAATCGAGCCCTCCATTTTTTAACGAGAAACGTTTCGTATTGGAGAAAAATCCACAACAAGGCCCACACCTACCCCCGAATCGCCCCTAGAGGGTTCAAGTGTATAACCGACCGCCAGTCATTTTTTTCCTCGTAATAAAACATACCTATTCCCCATTTGCACCCACTAAGGGGGCTCCCATAAAGATTTTTTTTATAAAATTTGCTACGGAGATTGGGAGAGACCACTTTTCAATACTTGCCCAAGAAACCAAGGGTCAAAAATGAAAATCGTGCCCCCGGTTTATAACAAGAAACGTTTCGTGTTGGAGAAAAATCCACAACAAGGCCCACACCTACCCCGGAATAGCCCCTTGAGGGTTCAAGTGTATGATCGACCACCAGCCATTTGTTTCCTCCTAAAATTTTTTGAAAACATACCTATTCCCCATCTGCACCCGCTAAGGGGGCTCCCATACAGAATTTTTTTTTTATAAAATTTGCTCCAACAGCTCTGACTGCCCCGGAGTCGCCCCTAGCGAAGTCAAATATATGTCCAGCCACCAATATTTGTTAAACCCCAACAGTTTCTCTGATTATAGGTGTGTTTGGGAAAAATTTAAGAAGGAAAAAAATGACTGACATTTGAACCTTCTAGAGGCGATTCCGGCAGTTGTGGATTTTCCGCGTATACCAAAAGTTTTTCGTTAAAAGCGGGGGCTCGATTTTGATATTTGACCCATGGTTTCATGGGCAAATTTTCTCGGAATTCACTCTAATGTTCAATGTATAAAAAGAGCGATCCCATTCTTCGAATCTTTTAGGTGTTAAAAGTATGAATTTAAAAAAAAATCATTTCTTATAGCGCCATTGCTTCTTAAGGTGAACGATTACCCCAAATTTAGAAGGCCGTTTTCCTTTGGCGATGGTGCATTAAACTGGTTCGAAAAAAAAAGTTTGTCAATGTTACCGCCTTATATGAAAAGTTAAGTAAAAACAATTTCGGGGGTGCGAAAGAAATTTTTCTGAGGGCGCGGCAAAAACGTCGAATTCGGGGGTTTTCCCATAAAATCGTTGTTTGTGTATCGATTGTCAAGATCTATGCATCGTTGAAAAGGTGTTAACAACAGCTTTGTTACTGAGTAAGGGACATTGAGCTATGACGTCCAGTGTTTCTCAACATTATATTTATTATATAAAACGTATACGATTGAAGAATAAATAAAGCTCAAATAAATAAAACCAATAATCGAAAATACCAAATAATCTGAATACTATCTAATTAAAGAACTTCCAAAGATTATGTTAGAGGCCAATGTGAATTAAGTAAGATTAAGCATCATCTTATCGGATCATGAGCAAATCTTGGGTTGAGCAAATAAAACTTTATATAAAAGCCTAATTCGAACTATCATCTGTACTAAAATGTTAAATCATTATAACTTTTTTATTTATGAAGGAAAGGTGATGTTTATTTTGCAAAAACCACTTGAATATGACGTCATAGTTTTAAGTAACTATATTACTAGCAAAGCTCTTGTTAATATATCTGCAACGATATATAATACTTGAGAATCAGACAGCGAATAAAAATGTTATGGACTAAACGTCAAATCCAGCGTTTTTTCCACGCCTACAAAATAAAAATTTTGCACCACATTCATGTTTTTTTCTCCATATAGATCGATGCGGCTTAATGTGCATGTCAGTAATCTCACCCTTATATTACTCAAGGACTTCCGCTAATAGTGGCACCATCTGTGTAGAGAATTCGGACGGACACACAAAATGCAATTATCTTTTCAGTAAATTTAAATAACGCACGTTTCGTGTTTTATTTCACTGTCAAACATCTTCAGTTTGGTCTATAATTTCAGCTCATTTTTGGCTCAATGGGTACGTTAATAAGCAGAATTGTCGATTTTGGAGTGAAGATCAGCCAGAAGCATTGCAAGAGCTACCAATCCATCCAGAAAAAGTCACAGTTTGGTGCGGTTTATGGGCTGATGGCATCATTGGACCGTACTTCTTCAAAGATGATCCGAATCGTAACGTAACTGTGAATGGTGAGCGCTACCGTAAGATGATATCCACCTTTTTTTTGCCCAAAATGCAAGAGCTTGACTTGCATGACATGTGGTTTCAACAAGACGGTGCCACATGCCACACAGCACGCTTGACAATGGACTTATTGAGAGGCGAGTTCGGTGAACATTTTATTTCACGTTCGGGACCGGTCAATTGGCCGCCTAGATCGTGCGATTGAACGCCTTTAGACTATTTGTTGTGGGGCTATGTTAAAGCTCATGTCTATAAACACATGCCCGCTTCAATTGACGCATTGGAAGACAACATTGAAGCATTTATTCATGAGATACCGGCCGAAATGTTGGAATGAGTATGCCAAAATTGGACTAAGCGGATGGACCATGTGATGCGCAGTCACGGTCAACATTTGCATGAAATAATCTTCAAACATTAAATAATATGGGCCGTACTATCGATTCAAATAAAGATTTCATGCATTTTTCTAAATTTTATGTGTTTTTTTTTAACTTTCCTATAGCTCTTAAAAAATCACCCTTTATATCCTAACACTCCAACAATTTGTCTCAAAAAATGTGTTTCCACATGCCAAAGTACTATGTAGACACACATAATTTTTCGTATTTCACATAAATATCTTCAGAATTTTAAATTAACATGATTATATTATCCTACGAAATATAGAGTACAACTATTCCATCATAACTGTGATATTCGCACTTACAACCACTCTCCCCTAGCCATGCATTACTCTATGTATTTGATTACATATGTACAAACTTTCACTTTGCTATAAAAATTCAAGTTTTGAGTTTATAATGTCAGCGGTACTACGCTGACTGACCCTGTTGTAAACTTTTACATCACAAATCAGCAAAGCTGTCGAAAAAGGTATTAAAATTTAATATATTCGAATTACTCTATTCAGCTCAACCACTTTTAGTCCATTTAACCTTTTTTTCGCCACCCCATCACGTTTGAGGGGTGTTGTGTCGGCACGTAAATGAAACTTGAAACTATGACTATAAATGTGATGTGCGTAACATGTTGCTCTTCGTCTCTCTCTATGTATTCGAAAAAATTATTATGTATACAATCAATTTGATTTATTTGAAAGGAAAATTTTTGTTTATATTTTTTGTGAAATAACAACATATGGTGTCTATGTAAATTTTTGTTTTTGACCTAAGTGCCACCCTACGCTAAACAGAGTGATATGCGCCAGGGCACTAGAGCATTGGTAACAATTATTTTGAATGTGAAAGAAGAAATCTAGCTGTTATTAATATAAAATAATTATAAATTTGTTAAAAGTTTTATAGTTGACCTTTTTAAATGTAAATTTTGTAATTTGGTAATTCGGCTTGAGATCGTAAATAAAAATCTGGATGTAGATTAGATTTTATTTTTATTTATTTGTTGTTTCCCAATATTTCGGTGAACATCGTTCACCATCTTCAGGGGATATTTTCAATTGTAAACCAAAGAAAATAATAAAGTTGAGATCCGACTTCAGTTCGTTCGTACTGAAACTTAATAGAAGTCGGATCTCAACTTTATTATTTTCTTTGGTTTACAATTGAAAATATCCCCTGAAGATGGTGAACGATGTTCACCGAAATATTGGGAAACAACAAATAAATAAAAATAAAATCTAATCTACATCCAGATTTTTATTTACGATCTCAAGCCGAATTACCAAATTACATAATTATAAATTTTAAAAAGGTTTAAGGTTATAGCATATAGACACATCGTCGTCCGGGTATTCGTGTGCTTTATACGCAAGTTTGACAATTTTGCGTTCAAATCTGTAATTCATAAGCCTTTTTTTGTAGGAAAGTTGCATTCAGTTCTAACACATTTAAATGCATTGCCACTGGTACACAAACATCAGTCATCTTATTACTTTGTTTTGTATAGTAAGTCAATAGTCGCATTCATCTCAATTTTACGCTTTCGCTTACATCAATTTGAACATTGTTGCCCCGTATTGTGATGGTTTTTGGTTTAGACATTTTAAAACCGCTCCCCTAATCAAACATGCAAAGACGGTCAACAGCAATAACTTTAGGGTCACATCACAACAGAAGCAACAGCAGCAATAACAAGGGCCAACACACACACACACACAGAACAATATACAACAGATGGCCGAAATTAACAACTTTTATTTTTATATCTTTTCGTGTTTTTTTGCGACGAGGGGAAACGAAGCGTAGGGGCTTTAAGAGGCAAATACGAAATTTCTATCGGGACACGGTAGTGGAAAGATGAAATACTCGACTTTGAATGGATGGACGTCACAGAATAACAAAATTTACTGCCAAAACTTTTGTGTACGGTTTTATTGCAAAGCGTATTTATTTTCTTTATTTTATGCGTTATTTTCTTGTTTTTGCACTTTTGAGTACTTTTAAAGATCTATCTTTCAAAAATGCTTAAGTCCTTTTTCTAATGTTGTTGTTGTTGTTGATTAAAGTAGGATGCGAGCATTGAACGAAAACTTTGAAGATATTTTGTTCTGGTTTATGTTGAATGTATATACAAATCGGTGTGAAATATTTGAATGATTTTTTTTTGGGATTTTTTTTCTTCGAATTTTAAAATAGAAAACAAAGTTTAGCATTTCATTAAAATATGCAAGCATTATTAAAACAGATTGTCTTATCAGATTCGATTTGAAGCGTTAGTAATTTATTACTAAAGAAGTTATTAAAAACAAGGTATGAAGGACATACAGATTTGTAAGCTATAATATTGCATTTTAGTAAGTATTGTAAAATATGGAAAGGAATATTTTATTTGCAAAAGGCATAAGTTCACTCAGTCTATACTAGGGTGAACGCAAAAATATATGTTGGATTTTTGACCACCCAACAATGAAAAATCTTTGCAGATGTTGTGATAGCCAAAGTTTGAGCACGATTGGAGTATGTCAACCCGTGTCACTTTGGGCATATGCTGTGTTTTTAAGTAAATTGAATAATTTATAGTGATCACAAATTAAGCTCCTTTTTTCGATTAGACACTTAGTTTACGAGATAAACGCATTTAAAATTTGCCATATGAAAATCTACCATTGGCCACCCATTTCATGGTGATAACCCCATCTATTACAGGTGATTTTTTAGGTAAATACTAGTGGTCACAAATTAAGCAACTTTTTCGATTAGACGCTTAGTTTACGAGATAAACGCATTTGAAGATTGGCATATGAAAATCCAGCATTGGCCACCCATTTCATGGTGGTATCTCCACCTATGGAAGTTATTTCTTGAGTAATTTATATTCATCACAAATTAGCCCACTTTTTCGATTAGACGCTTAGTTTACGAGATAAACGCATTTAAAGATTGCCATATGAAGATCCACCATTGGCCACCCATTTCATGGTGATATCCCCATCTATTACAAGTGAATTCTTAAGTAAATTATTGTGATCACAAATAAAGCCACTTTTTTCGATTAGACGCTAAGTTTACGAGATAAATGTATTTGAAGATTGCCATATAAAAATCTAGCATTATCCACCCATTTCATGGTGGTAATCTCCATTAATCACAAATTAAGCTCCTTTTTTCGACTAGATGCTTAGTTTACGAGATAAACGCATTTGAAAATCCATATGAAAATCCACAAATGGCCACCCATGATTCATAGTGATATCAGCGTGCATAAGACTTGATGAACAATTTGCAACCATTATACCAAAGTCTGCTGACGAGGATTCGTGGCTGAATCCGAAACAGCTGTACAGACTGCCTGGCATTATGAGAATATCATTCTGCTATAAACTTCTTTCAAAAACACTGGTCTTGAGCTTGAAACAAATTCCAAATCAATGTTCTAATAACAGACCGAATAAATACAAAAACAACGATGATGATGACGCAGAGCACGGCGAGCCGCAAAGCTGAAATAATGCTTATGAAATAATGCAAATCTGTTGGTTGCGAAACCAACAACAAAAACATGTTGTTTGAAAGCCGACGGCTTTCTCAACATAAACAAAGCAAAACAAGAAAGAAGTTTAGCAAATGGTTTCTCGTAGTGAATGGTTGTGAAGTTTTTCGAGTCTATGCACTCAAGAAAGAATTCTCATTTCGATGTGAGATTCTGGTGCATAAGACTTGATGAACAATTTGCAACCATTATACCAAAGTCTGCTGACGAGGATTCGTGGCTGAATCCGAAACAGCTGTACAGACTGCCTGGCATTATGAGAATATCATTCTGCTATAAACTTCTTTCAAAAACACTGGTCTTGAGCTTGAAACAAATTCCAAATCAATGTTATACTGATTTTCGATAATCTGACTCTCCCTTTTCTTCCACAGACGCTTTTTTCGCCTGAACAGGCGTTTCATTTCCCTTCTCTTCTCATTATAACGCTCCGTCACCGTTATTTGGCGCAGTTTTGTCTTGTATACAGCATCCATTTCCTCAGACATTTCGCGACATTCATTATCGTACCAGAGCTTGTCTTAGCGTGGTTTTTCATAACCCAGTCGTTGCGGCAGTGGTCATAGAATTCGCTGCCACTACGTATCGGAAACATCAGAACTAGGGAAGTTTGTTTGCTATAATTGAGAGAGTTGGGTGGAGTAGGCATTGGCTATATCGGTGGTATGCAGCTTTGTGATATCAAGTTTTCTTTGTGTTTGATTACGATTGTTTTTAGCACTACTTAATAGTGTGCGTACCTTGGCTGCAACTAGGCGGTGATCTGAGTCAATATTTGCACCGCGCATCACACGCACGTTTATAACGCTTGGGACATGCCTTCCATCAATTATCAGGTGATCAATCAGGTTTCTTGTATTTTGATAGGGAGATATCCATGAGGGTTAAACCGCGAGACCAGATGTTGAAGTCTCTTGCCGACTATGAAACCACATCCAAATTCGAGTCAAAGATGTTACAGTTCTTTCGTCGTGTGCATCCCTGTCCCGTCAATCTCATTTCCTGTATGGCGGTGATGTCAGCCTTGTATTTGACGAGAACATCCACCAGTTAGATAGAGGCACCATCTCTGTATTGAGTTTGGACATTCCGGGTGCATATCCTTAAATCATGGTCCTTATAACGTTTGCGGGGGTCTTCAACATTTGGGGGTGTTCTTTAGGTCACCGCTCCCAATCCTAGTTTGTTGGAGCTGCCAAAGCCACTCCTAACACGCATCGGTGGTAGCAAGCCGATTAGGTTACTCAACATTTCGCCTTCTTACATTTCCTACCACTGAACGGATGTTCAGTGGCATTGCCCGGGCAATACGTGATCTCTCGGACATTGTGAGCTGCTTGGGAACCTCCAAAGAGAGCTTTTGGTTATCAGAAAGACTTAAATTAGAAAATTCCCCATTCCCCTCAGCTCAGAATATTGTTATGCTTATTTTACCCTAACGAGCTGAAGTTTTTACGAGAATTGGAGGTGGAAGTAATTTTTGACCGATATTGTTCATCTCAGACCTTTACCTTCGCATAGAGAATAGCTCTTAAATTACTGCTGTTACCGTGGGACAGATAGGCGAACACCCGGGTATTGTACTGCCTCCTTAAGCCAATAAATCAACTGACTCATTCTCAGGAATATCGCATCATGAATATCCAAAAATAGTATCTGCGACCTCCTGCATTGCCAGTGCCTAATCCTGAAAATCATTTCATGTAGCGTTAAACAAAGGCTCACACCAGCTCCTGCGCCATTTTCTTCCATCTTCGATCTGCCAGTAAAGATAGAAATAAACAGATTCATCATAAAGAATCCCACAGTCATACCTTCCCGATCTTTTCGAAATTGCAACATCCACTTTATTTAAATCCATATGTTTCGTCAAAAAATCAGAAAAAACTGGCAGACGACGAGTGTTGTCAATACCCGAAATCTGGATAACATTCGCGAGACCGTACGCAAATTGATGTCAATCGCCAGCCTTCCTTACTGCAGCAAGGAAGCTATCAGACTCTTTCTAGCCTCGGTGAACCCCATTGCAGCAATCTTTTGGAATTTTCGGAGCATTTTTTATGTACATAACTAGTGGACCCGGCAACGCTTCGATATTGCATAATTGACTAATATTACAAAATTAAGTTAATATAATACACAAATATCAATTAAAATTGGCTCACAGTTATAAAACCTGTGCATATGTCACTTTCAAACATACTTTGGCAACGTTTCCTTAACTCGATAATAATATGTTTGGCTTGCTTTCTTATTGGGCTAATTTTAAGCGTTGATCTCATGCCCTTGGTAAACAATTCGTTACCCCAAGTAACTCCCAAACCTATTCAATCAACAACTTTTTATTGTGTCGAATGTTATATATCACTATGACCATCCGCCCGCTGATCGAGTACTATCTGTACACCAAATTTCATGTCTCTAGGATAAAAATATTTAAATTTTCGTCTGCAATATTGTAATTGTTGTGCCGAATATTATCTGTGTACCAAATTCTATTTTTCTAGGGCTAAGATTCGGTTTAAGCGTGTCCCCTCCGCCCACTGATTGAATATTTGTAATTTTTACGCATAGTATAATCTATTTATTGTGTTGCATATCTCCAGGGCTAAAATAAAAATAAAATTTTCCTCCGCAAATTTGTAATTGTAGTGCCAAGTAATATATGTATATCAAATGTTATCTTTTTAGGGCAAAAAAACAGTTTTGCCACGCCCTCCACTCACTGATTCAAAATAAAAATAGGGCCAAAATACAAATTGGCTACGTTAAATCCTACCATTCATCGGGAATTAAAATTTCGTCTGCATATTCATATTCGTGTTGTCGAGTACTATCAGGGTATCACATTTTATCTCTCTAGCTCTAAACAAAGTTTTTCCACGCCCACTCCGCCCATTGGATGAAAAATTAAAATATCATCGGCATATTCATATTCGTGTTGTCAAGTACTATCTGGGTATCAAATTTTATCACTCTAGCTCTAAAAAAAAGTTTTGCCACGCCCACTCCGCCAATTGGGTCAACAATTAAAATTTCGTCTGCAAACTTATATTCGTATTGTCTACCACTATCAGGGTATCAGATTGTATCTCTCTAGCTCTAAAAAATATTTTTCCAGGCCCACTCCGCCCACTGATCTCAAATTAAATTCCGTATGCATTTTCATATTCATGATGCCGAGCGTCTTCTGTATATCAAACTTTATGTCCCTAGTTCTATAATATATGTCCCAGCATATAATATACATATTCGTGTTGTCGAGTACTATCATTGTATCAAATTTTATTTCCCTAGCTCTAAAAACATGTTTTGCCACGCCCACTCCGCCCACTGGTTCAAAATTTAAATTTCGTCCGCATATTCATATTCGTGTTGCCGAGTACTATCTTTGTATCAAATTTAATCTCCCTAGCTCTAAAAATATGTTTTGCCACGCCCACTCCGCCCACTGGTTCAAAATTAAAATTTCGTCCGCATATTCATATTCGTATTGCCAAGTACTATCTGTGTATCAAATTATCACCTTAGCTAAAAAAAAAGTTTTGCCACGCCCACTCCGCCCATAAAGTCAAAAATTTAAAAAATTTAAAAAAAATTTATAGCCTACGGCAATTTCCATATACTACACTATATGTCTTCTAAATTTCATTTAAATCGATTCAGCCGTTTAGGCGTGATTTAGCAACAAACATACAAACAAACAGACAGACATTCACATTTATAATATTAATAGGATAGGATTATTTGTTAGACTATGGCAGTATTACAGCTACCCTGTTCCCTTGGGACTAAGTAACCAGCTCTTGCCAACAGAGTACTGGCATGCATAAATAACATTGACACTTTCCTCAATTTTCCTTGACCAACAGAGTACAACACATGATTTTGAGATCCCATTCTGAGAATTGTACGTGAAAGTAGCCCCAAAAATAAGAACTTGTGCATCATTCGTTTTGTCAAGTAGGTTGCATTAATAATTTAATTAATTTTTAGCACTTTTTTAGTATTTGTGGGTTAAACATTATTGTGCCGCAATAACCCCTTTATTAAGTGATTAAGTTTAGCCATGCCAGAGCGTATGAGCTATGTGGAATTTTATTTATTACTCATACGTAAGTCAGTATATACGAAAGTAAGTGTAAAGGCGCATTCAGACACAAAGAATCAGTCAAAAAATTGTCTGCCTGGAGTGTTATCGATAAGGAATTGCTATGACATTCTAAGTTTTCTACAACCTTTTACAAATTAAATTTTCTCGCACCGTCAAAGACATAAGTGGCCGTACTTCATTTATGATTCGTGTGTGTGAAGGTAAGTATATTTTATATTTTTCAGAATTTTTAAAGCACTGGATGCTGTATTTTCTTTAACTTTGACACAAAAGAAATATTTCGTACGGTATACCAAGATACAACCGTGTTTAAATATAGAAAAACTCCTAAAAATCCACCTTGAACGAAAAACTTCGTATCGACATTAAGTTATTAATTCAGCCAACTTGACAAAACGAAAGGTGCAATTCTCAGAATTGAGTCCCGTTGTACTGTGCAATTAAGCTTGTGATCGAGAACAACTTGGTCTTCATCGCGAGCTTTAGTTCCACACCTTTCAGTATTGATGGCCTAGAGTTCTTAACCAATTCTGATCATATCCACTAAGCCAGATTTCAAGATGCCTGTTTCGCCATATTGGCTGCTATCTTTTGCCTTGATAAGTGAAAGGGCAAAGCACGGGTTAAGGAATTTTGCTGCCTGATCCAGGCTTCCTTGGAGTTATTCAATAGAGAACAATTTTAACTTTTGTTTTAAAATAAAAATAAAACTGTAATTTTTTCTGGAAAGTTCGGCACTAATGTTTCTACCCCATTTTGGTAAATGTTGATATGTCTAATTTTTAAAATTTTATAGAAAGCTGATTCAACCTTTTCAAATCTCATTTAGACGTAAGGACATATCAGCTTCTTCAAAACCAGTTGTAATGTCCAATAGTGATTCACTTTATATTTCCTGGTACTTTAATAAAAGTTCTCTCTATTTTTCTTATTCAATCACTATGTAAACTATGATTGCTGGTGAATATCTTAAAGATGAAATAAATCCAGTTTCATGATGATCGAAACAGACAGGAGTCTGTGCATTGCTAGCTAAAAGTCGGGTGGGGGGGTTCTGATCTGCTTCGATCAACTAGCTCCTACAATCACATACAAAAACAAAATTTTTTAGACTCCTTTTATTATAAAAGAAACGTATATTTGAAAATCTTGAAAACTAGGGGATTATTGATAAAAACAACAACAACAAAACAAAATTTAATAGATTCAAAACGATAAGAAAAGAAAGAAGTATTAGTCTAAAATATAATTGTGATAGATGCATAGTTGTTATTTGAATCTATAGCCTCTAAACCCAATTCCCTTCCATGGTATTATCGGCTTTTAATCTACTAAGACCCCTAAGATAAATATTACTCTGTCCTTATATCATCACCATCAGTAAATATAAATTTAGCCAATCATAATTGATTAATTCAGGTATTTATTAATTAAAAAAAAAACACTTTTTAAAAATTATAAGGAGAATAATTTCTAGGTCTATTAAATTTAGGCAAATTCATGTAAGATAGAGAAGCTATTTTATAAGAATTTGGAGCGAGGTAAAATTAATTCACAAATTCAATTACGAAATCATTCTAACCAATTAGATGTAAGATAATATTATTTTGAGCATGTTATTCTTTTTATCAATATAGAAAAATGAAAAAATACCAAAATAAGAATTTAAAAAAAATGGTTGAATATAATAATAGTAAATAAAATAATTTAAATTTAGATTTAAGTTAACCTATATCCCATCAATCTGATATGCAAAACAAAAAAAACATAAGATATTTAAGAAAATTATTAACTCACCAAATAATTATTGGAGATATCTGCAGAGTCGATCTTCGAGGCCTCGATGATAGGTCTGGTGTTTGTTGATATGGCTTTGGAACAGAAATAATGATTATTTTTGCATATTAATTTTATGGGAGTACACTTAGCTGGTTTTCTTAATAAGCTTGTTGTTCTTATTTAATTCTATTTAGTGGTTATGTTGGTTCATGATGATAAATTCGGATGTAATTATTGGTGGTCCGGGATCATTTTGCTAAATTATGTTGACACTCCTGGTCACCATGGAGGAAAACGCATAAATCCGCAACAATATGAAATGCAAGTATGGGTTGCTTATGATAAAGCAAATAATTATGTGGGCAAAAAATAAGTTGGCATACACCGCACACTGTTTGCAAATTTGACACCAGTCTATGTGTTTCCACGATGGGGAATTTGCTCATGGAAGGTGTTAAAAGAATATAGCTGTGTTAAAAGAATATAGCGGGGGCCAACTCGGTCTTGACACGTGGATGTTGCGTAATCGGCAAGGCTCCTTACAGCCGTAAGTGGGTTTTCGCCGCTTTTAATTAATTTAAAAGACAAAATGCCTCCGTTCTGCGGAAAAATGGTCCACAGAATGGAGGTCGGTGGATGATATTTTGCTGTCGACGGGCCGAAACCAAATCTGTGAAAGCAACCCAAATTTATACAAGTTTGCTCTCTATCATACAATTTCACAACGCTTACCCCAAATTTTATAAACGATGTGTTTGTGATTTCTCGTTGTGCAGAATAAATTTCTTGCCGAATTTCGACTTGACAGAGAATGCGCTTCTATTCCGCTGTTAGTGACACCACAATATTTTTATTAAGAAAATTGATTATCGGATAATTAACGATGGTATAATGTTGGCAAACTCGATGATTATTACATCATCAACTTAATGTTCACTTGATTGCCAAGAATTTAAACTTCGGAAGTATCAGTGTTCCGTATTAGTCGAGCTTAAAATTTCAAAAGAAAGAAACATTCTGCTATGTGATCTGCTAAACCTGAGAACAAAGTTATAAAAGCAATATTCTCGTTATTCACCACACATAATCTTTGTAGGAGTTTTGTAGTTTAACAAACTGCTTACGAGAACGCTAATCTAATACTAGAATTACTCTCAATTGCTCTAGCTACACAATGCCGTTAACAAAAAATCCACCATACTACTGAGCAACGATTTAACTCAAGCTTCGCTTAAATGCTTGCCTGTTTGCATTGACCAACACAAGTAATAAAAATAAATATAAAAAAAACCAAAACAAATAACTAACCCAGCTGGGATTTGAACCTGGGTTTCAGCAAGTGTATGCCAGCGTTTTACTCGCTGAGCTATCGCACTTGTTGTCTTAGATACATCAAAATGAATGTTTCGTGAAGCCAGAAAGCCGTATATTGCTCGTGCAGTATTTTACCACTGATATGGTAGCGATGTAATTGGTAGTTACACATTTACAGGCTAGCGCTTGCATATTGAATATCACATAGTGATATTTTTTTGTTGCTGTGATAGAAGATTTGTTTCTATCATGATAGAATTATTTTTATTGAATTTTTTTAAAGCGTATAATAAAACGTATATTACACAGTAAGAAAGTTTTAGTCGGGAAACCCGACTTACATATACCCGCACCCTCAATAAAACATAAATTTTTTTAGTATATTGATATTATTACTCGATTTCTATAGTGGGCGCAGTGGTACAATTGTCTGGGAGGTTTCAGAAGGGGCGTGGCTAGACATCCAGTTTTTTCTCTAAAACTTTATTTTGCTTAAGCTTTACTAAATACAGAATTTGGATCGATGGCGTTGGGCGTATTAGTAATATTAATCAGTTTCTAAAGTGGGCGTAGTGGTACATTTGTATAGGAGTTACTAAAAAGGGCGTGGCCATTTAGCTCATTTACAATACCGTAAGTAGTTTTCGGGAAATATTAACTCGTGAAAAGTTTCAAAACATTTGGTTGCGTCTTTCGAAAGTAATCGTGGGTACTAGCCAGACGACTTAAATAGTAATGAATCGAATTTGGTTCAAAGAAACCTAGGGTTTATAGTGACTTCTACTATAAGGTACACTTTTGGGTCGTATCAAATAATATTTACTTACCTAACTATAGGGTGACGGTATAAAAAACGGACATATCAACTTTTACCATAACACAGTACAACATTTGTCAGCTCATTAATTTGGGACTCAATTCTGAGAACTGCACGTGAGTCTAGCCCCTAAAAGAAGATGTTTTGCACCATTAGTTTTGTCTAGTTACATGCCATAATAATTTAATATCGATTTGACATTAGTATGTATCGTATAGGGGAATTTGTCACATTTTAGAATATACTTGAAACATATTAAAAAAAGAAATTAAGAATAACAATTCCTAAAATATGTTCATATAACTTTTCCCTACATAAGCAACAGTTTCACTTTTCCATTCATCAAATGATTTTGAACAGTGTTCGTTTTTGTAACAGTTACAATAAAACTGTTGTACTCCGTGGCGTATGATTTACGTGAAATATTACTTATGATAACACTGTGCTACACACAAAATATACAGGGGTTCTCATGTAGCATTTCTGTTAGACTGGAGTCCATAGAGTAAAGTGATACTTTTAGTTTTTCTAGGTCACTTCGTTAAGTAATGTTTTTATAGCAAGTTAAGTGAAATGGCGATATTCCTAAAATTACAAGTTCCAAATTTCATAAGTCTTCTCTTTGTAAACCGATCTTCAAAAGCTTACATTTGTTGTAAAGCTATGACTAGGTAAGTTTTTAAGAATCGGTGGAAAAATGAATGAGTTATGCTAAATTTTGTAATAACATGTTCGCGTTATTTTGTGGTTTTTCCTTAGAGTGTGTGTGTCACTTTGTACAAATACATATGGCGTATACGTATCACAACAAGTAATTCGTACTGCATATTCCAAAGAATGTCGAAAAAAAATATTACAAAAATTAGCATAACTCATTCATTTTTCCACCGATTCTTAAAAACTTACCTATTTTAGAAACTTTAATATAGCATAATACAAAAATAACAAAATATACATTGCGCTGCTTCATGATCAACTGAGATCGTTGAGAAAATGAGAATTCGCAATTTTTTTTCGAGGTTGTTTTGCTTAAAAAGCCGCCATTTCACTATTTTTTAACCGATTTTCAAAATTCTTTTTTTTAATAAAAGGTGGAAGTCATAGCTTTACAACAAATGTAAGCTTTTGAAGATCGGTTTACAAAGAGAAGTCTTATGAATTTTGGAACTTGTAATTTTAGGAATATCGCCATTTCACTTAATTTGCTATAAAAACATTACTTAACGAAGTGACCGAGAAAAACTAAAAGTATCACTTTACTCTATGGACTCCAGTCTAACAGAAATGCTACATGAGAACCCCTGTATATTTTTTTCCTTCACATTTGTATCACTGTGTAATCATACGCCACCATATAGTATTTATGTTATGTCAAACAAAAGTACCTAAAACGTGACAAATTTCCCCTATACGATACTTACTAACTTCAAATCGTTATTAACTTATTATGGCATGTAACTTGACAAAACGAATGATGCAGAACTTTTCCTTTTGGGGGTTACTTACACGTGCAGTTCTCAGAATTGAGTCCCAAAATCATGTGTGGTACTGTGTAATGGTAAAGATCGTAGGAACATAGGAGTATTCGCAAAAGACTTTTAGCATTTCTCACGTAATTAGATTATCAATTCAATTCATATTATTTGTCATTTGAAATACAAATGATGTCGCAAAGTTAAATATGTCAAATTGGCCGCCATCCCTCAGCCTTCACCAACTAAGTAGAACATCTTCTTATATATAAAAATGAATCGATGTGCAGTTGTCTCGCTAAAACTCAAAGACGGCTGGACCGATTTTCAAAATTTTTTTTTTGTTTTGTTCGCTATAGCTTCCGGATGGTTTAAAAGGTTTTATTTTTTCGAAAAGTGGGCGGCGCCACGCCCATTTTTTCAAATATCGCTCAGACGGCTTTTCTAATAGACCGATTGATACAAAAATTTTACCATGAGGTACTGTTGACCTGTAAATAGTTCCTAACTACATTTGGTTGTAATTGGATAAAAGGGCGTGGCACAGCCCATACAACATGAAAATTAAAAAGGCTATATTTCATGAACTATCAGAGGTATGAAGATGAGATTTGGTATATATGTTGTTGGAGCAGCAATAATTACAGCCAGGATGGAAGTGGGCGGTGCCACGCCCCTTTTCAAAAATTGCTCTAACGGCTTTTCTAATAGACCGATTGATACGAAAATTTTACCAAGTGGTACTGTTGACCTGTAGATAGTTCATGGCTACATTTGGTTGTAATTGGATAAAGGGGCGTGGCACCACCCATACAACTTGAAAATTAAAAAGGCTATATTTCATGAACTATCAGAGGTATGAAGATGAGATTTGGTATATATGTTGTTGTTGCAGTATGAATAACAGTAAGGGTCGAAATGGGCTGTTCCACACCCTTTTGAAAACAAACGGTTAAAACTGTGGGTGTGGTGTGTGTGGGGGCCAATTTTTTTATTCGCAAAAATCGCAACCAGAATCGGAATCTACGATGAAATTTAAGAAAATTTCACCAAAAAACTTTGTGTCTAAAATCAATTCCTATCTCGCGTTGGAAAGCATGAAGATTTCAAATAAAGATTTTTTTTTTAAATGAGCACAAACCGAAAACTTCAGATATATATTTTTTGAGACCTTCTGCGTAAAACTGACTTCCCAACAAACTAAATGAGGTATTACAGAAGAAAATCTATGTATTTGGTTAAAAGTTATGGCCTCTGAGAGTTGGCATACAGAAATTAAGTTTTTAAAAATCATTTTTCAGAATATAGGGCGGGATCCCAATAAAAAAATCAAAAATATACTATTATTTTTGTCTTGGTCTCCAAACATTGGAATGGTAGATAAAAATTAGAGCCGGGCCCATAGGTCTGAAGTAACTGAATAATTGCTCATTGCTAAAAAAAATATCTCTACCTGAAATCTTCATGCTTCTCAGCGCGAACTATGAATTGATTTTAGACATATAGTTTCTTAGTGAAATTTTCTAAGAATTCTTCGTACATTCCTATACTGATATACGATTAACACGTTTTTCACGCCCTAATAATCAGGCTATTTCGAACTAAATAAGTTAAAAGTGCCGAGGCGCTGCCCACGCACTTCAATAGTTAACTTTTTAACTGTATCAAATAATGGTCCGTACACCAGTTGAGGATGCGCAGACTAAAATAGTGATTTTTTTTTAATTTACTTTACAGGTATGTATTTTTCAATTACTTTTCAGGAGAGCGAATCGGTAATAAATCATATAGATAAAAAAATTATGCAATATTCATTGTAGTTATACTATAGTATATCAGAGGTAACATTAGCAAACAATTGTAAACAACCTATGTATGGGGTATGTTTCTTGACATATAGAACTTCTGATAGGTTTAAGTGTAAATCTAGCTGTCATACTAATGAAGTGTGATAGACCTTCTTTTAGTATACTATGCAAAATCACCATTCAAAAACTAAACAAGAACAACGTTTACAAATCTTGCAAATTTATTTTCAAAATGCGCGTTCTGTTCGCCAAACTTATGGAGCCCTTTGTGAAGTTGAGGGTGCATATAATGATCCATCTGAGCAGCTAATAGAAGCCATCGACGCTGTAGATGTTAGTGTGACAGGGGACTCGAATTTATCGAACCGACGTCTTTCTTAGCAACTCGGTCTCTGCAAATGCTGAGGAAAGATCTTGGCCCACATTCATATAAAATCCAACTGGTAGAAGAACTAGAGCCAGTGGGCGATCAATTGATTGTTTTTATTTATCATGTCATTGCACATTATTTGAAGGAGAAATGGTTTCAACACGACGGTGTAAAATGCCTTACAGCGCATCACTTTGTTAAGCCAAACGTCGGTGACCGAATTATCTAAAAAAATGTAGTACGAGTTCAATACAAAAATAGTATTCCGGATTATTCTTGATCCGTGTGAGAAGAAGACATGACCAAAGAAGTTTTTATGGCTAAAGGCATGAAGCTTCAAACGGAATTTTCATTTGCGGTCAATAGGAGAAGGCATAACAAAAATGTTTTTTTATGACCAAAGAGATAGTTAGTATACAGATGGTTCCCGCTACTACGGATCAAAATAAATAATTTTGATCTTTAGAGCAATGTCTGTTTCCGATTTGTGGAAGAAGTGGTTTTTCGCCCTACTTACAGAAAAAACTTAATCTACATATCGGAACTATAGACATGACTTTGCTGATGAAATTTGTATTAGCATTTACAACAATAAAACTTAATTGGTTAACTTTAATGTTAAGGAGTTACTTTAAATAAGTTATATAAGTAAATAAACTCAACATATTATTGTCGAGCTTAAGTACCGTTTTCAAAGTACTTTGCAGACCTAAATGTGAAATATATTACAAGTTAATATGCAATAGCGAAGCATTGCCGGGCCCACTAGTCTCAAATAAATATTAACTGCTTTATAGAAAACGACAAGCAGCTATGATCACTACAATATAATATAATTCTTTAAACAGCCAGCCGGGCCTTTTTGGTGTTCCCAACCCTACTTCTTCGCTTCAAATGTTACAAAATCCTCCCAACAAATATCAATTACGTTTAATATAATAACATAAGGTACTGCGGTAGAAGCAAACTTTAAATGTCCTTGCTCTTGCGGTTTCGATTTACAACAATTCAATACTTCAAGGTTTTACAAATACAAAAACGAATAAAGTCTAGTGTTTGGTCTGCACAAAACAAACAAGTAAAACAAAACGATGACAATGCCGACATCAAAGTAACGAAGGATAACAACTCTCCCTCTATTGCTCTGTCTCTCTTTTTCGTTTTCAAATGCATGAAACAACAAAAAAGGTAACCTGTTTCTTGTTCTCTGATGATGATGACGATGGAAATCAACAAAGCCTGGACAGTTGTCCTACAACTTGACATGACTGTTATTTTAACAAATAAACAACAGTAGAGACAACAACAAAAGGCACAAAACGACAACAAATGACAAACATAAAAAGACTAGCAAAACTGACAGTTGGACTAAAGCACTAACGGGGGAGAGACTAGACCTAGGGGCCATTGAAACTGAAGCTGATGTTATTACTGCACGCTCAGTAACAGGAGTATGGCAAACATTTCCTTTTTTTTCAAAAAGGCAACACAGTACCAATAACGAGTAGCTCAACAAACTGTTTGACAAGTTAAGCGCAAGAGTAGAACAAAGGATAAGAAGTGTTATGTTTATTGTAAAAGTTCTTAACTTTGACCAACGAAGAAATATTTTATACTAATATTTGGTTATAAACCCAACTTGAGGTGAATATGTCGTTTGTTAAGAACCGTAGTGTGTTGGTATCAATTTGTAGTAGGGAGCAAAAACTATAGATTTAGTTGCATTTTATAATGGCAGTTGCAAAATTTAAGAAATTTTTTTTATATATTGTACAAGTGCATAATAAACTATGTAAGCAGTCGATACGGATTTTGTTATACAAGTAAGAACCCATCAAAGTATGTCTCAAATTACCTGAATTCCGTTAGTCCATCATGTAATAACAAATAATTCATAAACGTGTAACAACTTTAACAAAATTTATCCTATGGAATGACTAAAAACAACTATTTCTTTGTAGACCAAAAAAAGTCCACCTAAAAAAGGACAAACATTCCATAAACATGGTTTAACTTTTTCCTCTTAAACACATTTGTACATTGTTCGTTCTGCTTGCGGTAGTTGACATGAAGTCCCGTGGCACTCTTAAACCCATACACATCCACTAAGAGAGAGAGCGACAGGATAGCAAGCAAAATTGCACACAAGGAGAAAACAAACAAAACAAATTGCTAACAATTATTCATTGGAATAATTGCTATTGTACGAATGCCAAATAGCACGACCAGACTCAATCATTCTCACTCACATAAAGTTAGTCACTCTCGGCACAATTCATATCCTTTGCAAACACTAACGTTTGGAATGCTCGTTTTTTTACGACCAAATGAATGACAGCCCAGAACGACAACAAAAAACTCATTTACAACTTTATCAACATTATGTTCAAACAAACCAGCCACGCCACGCCAGCCAGCCAGCCGGACCAAACTTCTCAAGGGCATTTTGACAACATCAATATGAAAGTAATGATGGCAGGAATAACTTGAATGATGACAGCCCGCATGGTAATAGTGATATCCGTCTGTCTGTTAACTGGGGCCCATTCTAGCCTCACTACATCAGTAGTCTGCCCGCCAGTGAGATGCCATCACTTTAAGTCTACTGGACCAAGTCATAATTTATGATCCTTTACATTTCACATCTTATTTTATGTTCACAGCAGCGTCAATTCATGGAAAAATAATAATTTTTGTGGTCAACCATGGAATACGATGAAATATAAAATACACTCGGTGGAGCTAAGGGGTGTAAGATGATGGCTGGTTACAGTGGCATGCGATTGTCACGAAAGTAGTTATTTGCTGAAAATGGCTTGATAAATTGTGGTCACGATTTCTTTTAAATCCACTTGGGTATATTGATGGATTAACATGCTAACGACTGACTGGCCGGCCAACATGTAATGGCCAGTCAGTGCTCCAACGAACAAACTAATCTGTCTTTGAGGATTTCTTCATTAGTCATCAAGAATTAATGCAGAATACCGATTCCATAAGGTCGTGCAGACATCTTTAAATGTTGAGTTGGTAATTCAAAACAAGCCCACCAGGAATGTTAAGAATAAAAATATAATTGTTATACATATAGGATGAATCTTAATTCGGTCCCATTACAATAATGTTGCCATTGTGTAGAAAAAGTAGAGGAACACTTTCGTTCTCTTCTCGTTTCCAAAGGCAGCATAAGTGACAAAATCAGTCGGACGACGATGGTCCACCACCGAGCCAAAATGAGATCAGCATGGCAATTGTCAGGCTCTAAAATCGTAATAAAGCAGAGGGAGCCGGTGGACTGCTGGCAGAGCTTTTCAGTCGGCGACGATGAGCTGTCAATGTGCATAAACCAAGCTCATAATCATGATTTGGCTCACGGAATGCATGGCCGATGATTGGAATCTGAAAGTTCTATGTCATGTGTCCTAGTGTGTACATCAACTACCGCATGATCAGCATTTTACCTATCGCATACAAGGTTCTGTCTAGTGTGTTATGTGAAAAACTACAGGCGAACCTGATTGGACCTTATAAGTGTGGCTTTAATCCGGGTAAATCCACAACCGACCAGATATTAACACTACGACATATCCTAGAGAAGACCCAAACAATGCAGATCTACACTTACCATCTGTTTATCGATTGCAAAGCTGCATTCGACAGTCCGATACTACAGAAATTATTTGATGCTATAGCTGATTTAGGTATCCCCTCGAAGCGGATACGACTTTGCAGGATGACACGAAGTCTTTAGTGAAAATAGCCAAAAATCTGACTGAGCCATTTTCTACCAAGCGAGGCTTTAGACAAGGCGATAACAGTCTGTCATGCGATCTCTTTAACATCGTAATTGAGATGATCATGCGGAAGGCTGGAGTAAAGATGATCTTTAACACGAGTCACATGCTGCTGGCGTATGTTCTAATTGACATAGTTATCATTGGCTGTGGATTGCGGAATTTTACTGCGGCCTTTTGAGCATTGAAAATCAATCGGCGGAAATAGATCTGGTAATAAATGAGGACAAACATCGTAATGGAGATGATCATGCGGAAGGCAGCAGTAAATACGACTGGCACCATCTTTAACAAAAGTCATATTCTGCTGGCGTATGACGATGACGTAGACATCATTAGCCGTGGACTGCGGAATGTTACTGCGGCCTTTTCGAGCATTGAAAAGCAATCGGCGAAATAAGTCTGGTGATAAATGCGGACAAAACCAAATTATTTATTTCAACAAACAAAAAGTCTACTCGTCTGGGACGCTGCGAGCACCTTGACAACTATAACTTTGAAGTGAACTCAAAAATGCCTTTAAGGCGCTGAGGCCAATTAAATTCTGAAGTGTATTTGTACATAGATTGTTTATAACAACAAATAAAAAAATAAAAAAAAAAGTGTTGGATGATCTGGTCTATCGTGGCTCCGACGTAAAATAAAAATATAGTATCAGATTGCTACTATGAGCTAAGCAAGCGATTTAATGACAATGCCCTCTCTCGAAGAACAATAATTCAACTGTACCAAACCCTAATCCTACCAGTCTTGCTCTACAGCTCAAAATGATAAAAGCGAATCAATCCATTCTGGGAGTCTTCGAGAGAAAAATATTGCGCAAATTATTTGGACCTAACATTGTTAATGGCGAGTACCGTCGTCAAATGAACCATGAGCTTTATGAGCTGTACAACGACATCGATGTAGTCAAGCGCGTTCAATTAGACCGAATGCGCTGGTTTGGAAAAGTCTTCGGCAATATACTCGATGGGCGCCGAAGGAGGAGGCGAAAAAAACTTCCTTGGATGGACCATGTGAAAGAGCTGTTATCCAAGCTTGGTGTGACAAACTATCTACGAAGCACAAAGACCGAAGCACTTGAAATCCCATCCTCGTGCTGCTAATTTGCCTGGTAATTTGCCTGAGACCTTGGTTTTGAAAGACAGACAAACCAGACCTTCGAAGAAGAAGTAATACAATTAGCGGCTTGCTCTCAAAATTCTTGAGATATTTGACATTGAAGGTTCACTCGCCTTTCTACATATAGAAGGGTATTTGAATTTCGTAACTCCCGAAACGATACCTCTATCGAACCTGGTAGTGGACTTTTGTATTTGGAGTCCTCTTACAAAGAAACTTATCACGTCCAAATTAAGGTCGTCAGGTTAAAATAGATTTGTCTATAGGGGCACGCCCTAAGCTGGTGTAACATCCCCCTACTAAGGAACCTCGATCGGAATGGTATTCTGTTCTTCCTAGGTGAGATTGTTGTCAAGGTTTTCGCATAACAGCAACGCTGCAATAGCAGATAGGTGGATGTTTCAGAGAACACTTAGAGAGAGATAATCTTCTTAATAGGCACGATGCATATCTAATGAATGGGATGCTTTGACCAGGGCCTAATCACGGCATTGGTGACTGAATGGTTTCGATCGAAATGTAGTTTTTTTGCAATACAATTTCCAAAACATTTCGTTCTCTTATTTAATATGAAGAGAAAGGGTTCAAAATACTGGTTTTCATTAATATTCGGACTTCTTTCACCGTTACTTTCAAATCACCGTTATATCAGTTTCTAAGGAGTAATTTAACCTGATCACTTCAATGATTACTGGCATAAATGAGCATAAACATCGAGGACATTAAGTCGTAAGTGCGACAGGACACAAAGTCTCTGAATGACTCACTGCAAGCCTCATATTGCAAAGGCAAAGCCAAAGGTAAGTAGCGAACGCGATGGAGCTAGTAAATCCAGGAACTGCAACAGAGCTAAATTCATAAAAGCTTCAAAGAAATAGGACAATTACAAAGGAAACTTAAAAAAGGGAGAAGAAAAGCCGAAGAAGAAAAGCTCAAGAAACCACAGGGTGATTATATAATAAACCGTGAAGAATCACTGGAGTTACTCCTACGTATTCACCTCCCTGGTAACTACCGAAACGAAACTGCCGCGGATAGCGCTGCGTCAATTCATCTTTCACCTGTTCTAGAGAAACTGTAACCGAATCGAAACTAGAATGGGAAATAAAAAGCTTCAAACCTTCCAAGTCACCCAGACCCCAAATGATCTCACTACAAGCGGTAGATGATACGCCCATTCCGTGGCACTAGGACATTTATATCGCCTGTATTGACCTAACACATATAACTACTACGTGGAGGGTGAACAAGATGGTATTTATTGCCAAAGCGGGAATACCCTCCATACGGGCCCAAAAAAGTGTTGATATATCAGCCTGTCATTATTTTTTTTTTTAAAACTACTGGAAGGACTTATTGACTGTTGCCTTAGGGCAAGCATAGAATGGAAGCTGTTGTCAGACAGGCAGCATGCTTACTGCCAGGGTCAGTCCACTCACTACCTCCCGTATATCCTGAAAGAGAAAACAACTTATATTTTACAAAATACTTGTTGCATTTTAATCCAATTTGACACGATTTGTCGCGGATATATTATAGGTAACTGTGTTCAATTTTATGAAATTATCTCAAAGGACACGCCCACCTCCCATATATCCTGAAATGGAGAAATTTCAAAATGTAATTTTGAATAATCATAATTTTTTGAAAATAAAACATTTTTTAAAAATTCTTTTTGTTTTGACATTTGACTTCCAGTGTTGTTTATAAAACTACATTTATACTTTTCAAAAACTAGTATGGTGTTTTTTTTTAATTTTTGGCCGCTCTCAAGACATAATGCGGTGTGACAATAGCAGAGTAAATTCAGACAAGGCCGGATTGGTTCTATTCACCAGGAGGTATAAGATATCACCCGCGAGAATCTATCACTGAAGGAGGAGCTGAATTTCAAGCTCAACATCTTAGACATGAGGGCAATACGGAAACAATGGGGCTTAAAATATTGCATTGTTTACTGGTTGTATACTGCAGTAGTAAGACTGCCATGCTGTATGGAGTTATCAGTCGATGGAAGACTCTTCGCAAGCCTTGACAAGGTCCAGCAAATGGCTGGTCTGTGAATCACTGGTGGGCTCTGCACCACCCCATCCGATACACGTAATATAATCCAGCATTTATTACTCCTGGACATAATCAGTATACAGACTGTCACAGATACTACAGTAAAACTAAAAAAGCTGTTGTAAATGACGAACAACAGTTATGGTCACAGTGTAATCCTTAACATAATGTCTGACACCGCAGGCATATACTTATACCAGAAGGAGATGCGTTAAAACTTAAAATTCCTAGTACTAGGCTGTATGTCGACTTCTATAATGACGGCTCAACATTAAACAATCAAGTATCAAGTATATCACACGAAGACTACATGATAACTGTAGTGTATACCAAACTGAAGTTTCGACCATTAAAAAAGTGGCATAATGGCTAAGATATAACGTCCTTATCACAGTGGTGGTAAATGTTTTCTCCGACAATAAATCTGCCATCAAATCTCAGGATTTTGTCTTCCTGAACTCAACATCAGCCATAAATTGCCACAGTTCTCACAGAGAGTTGTCTGAGAATTTCAGCATCCACCACATGTAGGTGCCGGAACTCAGGGACATTCCAGGGAACTGCAGAGCAGACGAACTAGCAACAATGGGGACTTCTTTACAGGTTTCAGCTGAAATTAAATATGTAGGCATTCCATAGCCTCGTTAGGCCAACAATAATAGTTGTTTCATACATACACGATCGGCAATACACAAGTATTCGACAGTTTTGTTTAATTCAAAACAGTCTATTTTATTTCGCATTCAACACAAAAACAGACACAAGAACAGATGGATAAACAATGTTCAACGATTGTTGGAAGTTTACAACATTTTCACTGTGTACAATGTACGACAGCACTACCGCTTTCCAGTAGGAAGTGTCTGCAAGAAATTCTAAAGAATTACTTCTGCATGACTTTTATAAATCGTTAATGACACGTAGAGGACCATCTGTACAAATCGTCGAAGAAATTTTCAAACAAGTGTCCGCTTTGTCATGCAAGACCTTATGAGCGATAATGTCGGTCAAAAAGTCGTTGATGCCTATATAAGTGACATGTCGCCCACACAATCATGCACGAACTGATGATCGACAATGTCGGTCAAATAGTCGTTGATACCTATAAACCAGTTCTTTAATAAGTCAAGGTCTCAATTTGGTGTAGTTATATTGAAAATGTCCGAAAAATTAAACATCGAGCTCTGCGGTTTTTAATAAACTGAGTATTTTTTACGTCCTCTTTCCTTTCTTCAATTCAATTCCATTTTGTTATTGTCCTGTGGGACCGGCATGGCATAGTGGTTAGAACACGCGACTAAAATGCGGCAGATCCGTAGTTTGATTCCCGGCTCCAGTCATATACATTGTTCTTTCATTACCGACCACCTCAATGTTGTCTACAGTAACTTTGCAGTAGTCGGGTCAATTGGCATGTCTAGTAGAAGAAGTTGGTGCCGTTTGTTGTCAGTATAAAATATAAAGCGTGTTAATTCAAAACAACACGATAAGCTATCCCATACCTCATTCATGGGTTGCAAAGGAAAATTAAGTTTAAGTTTATTGCCCTGTTACATTGAAATTTTTTGTTCCGATTACACTAGTTTACAAATCTTTATTTTTTGTCAGCTGCAGAGTTCTAAATAATTTTTTTCTATAGATTTCGGCCTCCTAAACACGAATATGAGATTTAAAGATTTTTTTGCTCTGTTTAGTTTTCAAGATATGAATTTTTGAATTATTTTGCAAATTTTTTGTGAGATTCATCAGCTTATTGGAGAATAATTCGTAAACGCATCCAACGATTTGGACAAGAGTGACCTCCAATTAAAGGTAATGTACTCCCCTAAAACATTTCTATACAAGCTTTTAACATTGGTTAGGTAGTTCTGATGGTAGGAGCAATTAAAGTTTAAAAAACTAATTTTTTTGTCCAAAAATCACTGATTTAAATTGATAAAAAAATTTATAAAAAATATTAATCGCAAAAATAAATCCAATTTCATAAATTGAGTATAAAGATTGGACTTTCCCGAGGAAAACAAGCCATCATATATAAAAATTGGGTGATAAGAGGGAGAGTTTCACGTTTTTAAATAGGACACTACAAATCATAAATTTGTTGATTTAAATCATATCACGGTAGGCTTAGAGCTAAACTTTACGTTGCATGAAAATGACGATAAAAAGTGGAAATGCCACTGTATTATGGGTTGATCATGCAGCACGAAAATGTTTAATTTGAAATCCTAGCTGATCATTTTTAGAAAATATCGATATTTTTAATTTCTGCCGACTGGACCAAAAGTCTTATTACTTTTTAAACGTTGACAGTAAAAAACCGGACCAATGAGATAAAATTTTTTTCAGTATTAGAAAAGTGGAATATTTATTAATTGCAATATAAGCATATACATATCTGGTTTAAAAATGGAAAATATTGATATTTTTCAAAAATGTAGGCTTAAAATGCATTTTAAATCTACAGGTTGCAGCAATGCCAAAATAGTCAATGATCATGCATAAATCCCTGTTTGTGTGCTTTTATAATAAATAAACAGTTTTTATTTCATTCGTCCAGTTTTTTTCTATCATCGTTGAAAAAGTAATAAGACTTTTGGTCCAGTCGGCAGAAATGAAAAAAATCGATATTTTCTAAAAATGATCAGCTAGGATTTCAAATTAAACATTTTCGTGATGCATGATCAACCCATAATACAGTGGCATTTCCACTTTTTATCGTAATTTTCATGCAACGTAAAGTTTAGCTCTAAACCTACCGTGGTATGATTAAAATCAAAAAATGTATGATTTGTAGTGTCCTATTTAAGAACGTGTAACTCTCCCTCTTATCACCCAATTTTTATATATGATGGCTTGTTTTCCTCGGGAAAGTCCAATCTTGTTACTCAATTTATGAAATTAGATTTATTTTTGCGATTAATATTTTTTATAAATTTTTTTATCAATTTAAATCAGTTATTTTTGCACAAAAAAATTGTTTTTTAAACTTTAATTGCTCCTACCATCAGAACTACCCAACCGATGTTAAAAGCTTGTATAGAAATGTTTTAGGGGAGCACATTACCTTTAATTGGAGACTACTCTTGTCCAAATCGTTGGATGCGTTTACGAATTATTCTCCAATAAGCTGATGCATCTCACAAAAAATTTGCAAAATAATTCAAAAATTCATATCTTGAAAACTAAACAGAGGAAAAATTTTAAATCTCATATTCGTGTTTAGGAGGCCGAAATCTATAGAAAAAAATTATTTAGAACTCTGCAGCAAAATGGCTGTAAACTAGTGTTATCATAGCAACACAGTTTTTTCCTTGAATCTCGTTGATATTCGCGTGATATCCCAATTTTGTCGTTAACGGATTGTTTTGACGACAAGTACATTAATTTTGCACATTTTGTCATGAAGACTGCGTTGACGAACGCACACAAGCAAACCATATTGTTGTGTGTGTGCGTTCGGTTATGCCTATCACTTCTTTAGCCACTTGCAAGCTCCTCCTGCGTGATAGCTTATATTTAGCAGCAAACGGTAGGTGGGCGTCTCTTCGAGGTTGTATTCAATCCAGACAAATGTTACGTCACATTTCACACAATCCTGTCGCTTTCAAAACCAGATGTTTCATTTGTTGTGTCGGTCATATCGGGTCATTGTATGATTGTAGGACACGCAATCAAAGGCTGCTACTAGTGATTTCTGCAGAAGTGTGGCTATGAGGAGAAGAACGAGTCTATAGAAAACCTTTTCACTTGCTCCGCCCTGGCGAACAGACGGGATTCAACATTGGACTTCTATTTCTTAAGGGACCTAGCTTTTTGGGGAGCTCGGGATGGTTCAACAGGAGAAACTATGGATCTTTACAATCTACTTTACAGTGTAATGAATCTGGTAGTCAGACTACCACACTAACCTAACATATCATTACAATATCCACCAGAAGAGAAGGGACATACAGTGAGTCAGCTAATATGAAGGTATGTCAAATTTTCATAGCACAGATTTTTTTAATAGAAACCAACACTTCCTGTCCAACTTCTAAACTGACGTATTAAATTCAACTTAAAGCTATATATTTCTACCACAGTACTCTTATTAAATGCACAAACATTTTCAAATTATCACACAAAATCCAAATTCCCCCCCAACCACCGTGCAATATTCAACATATTTGTGTAATGCATTTGGCATTCTTAACTTATTTTAAGCCATTGGTGGCATCCAGTGAAAACTGTCAGTCAACCAGTCACTCATCATCATCATATTTATTCAACAGGAAAGAAATAAAATTAAAAAAAACACACACACACACAAAAAAATGAGAAAAAACTTTAAATAATGCTAATTGCCATTTTTATATGAAACTCTGTCGCTATGAGTGAGCGTTCATGACATATGAATGCCATCACAACAAAAGCGAGAAAAAAATAACAACAACAACTTTTCACACTTCTGTTTGGCTTCTGGTCGTCGCTTTGGAAGCCATATGTGAAATGATGAAACAAAAAGTTTTCCACGTCTATGTATGGCGATGACGTCAAACTCCCCGGTGATGGCCTCTCATACAACGATGACAGCTCCACAAAACTCTTGCCACACACTCAGCTGGAAATCGGTTTACTTAAAAGCTACAAATGCACAATTGTATGTATGTGTCCGTGTGCGTGTGCGTGTACATGTAATATCCACTTGATATTTACATTCATCAGCATTATAAAAGCCAGAGGCGAAGGCTGGCCATGAATGTAGTAGTCGCCGCAGTATGTATATGTAAGGCCTTGAAGGAGGCAGAAATTTAAAAATTGTCAAAATATATAACTACTTTTGTTGGGCAAGTCAACACAATCATTGTATTTAAATAAGGTTGATCACTTCAAAGTCGGGGTAAAGCTCAGGCATGTTGATGACACCCCTTTCTTTCTTAGTGTAAGAGGATCGAATCGTCTTCAGATTAATTTCAATAGCTGAAATGACTGCAGTAACAGTAATGAACTTTCCTAAAGGTACTGGCCATCAATAGATCTTTTACATGCAATTCATGGGCAGTAAATAACGTTTTATGGGATTAGAAGCAAAGGAATATTTGCCTTCAAAGCTTTAAATTCTAGTGCTTATGATGCAGTTATTACTTGAACTGTTTTTTGGCTAGATATCAGTACTGGTAATAAAAATTGATCTCATCTCATGCTTGTAGAAAGAGTTAGTGCCATGGAACAAAATTGCATACTTATCTAATTTTTTGTCAATTTGTCACTTGTGCCCCTTTGCTTGTAACCCCCTCAGTTGCCTTTTGCCACATGTTACCAATTATACAATATTAGAGAAGTAATAAGATGATTATCATAGTTTCGTAATAGGCATTTCTCATACAGGGCTCTTATCGCGTAGGCCTCCTGATCTTTCTCCTCCGGCTAGAAAATAATGTCTATATGTATAAGTATGTGCTTGTGTGGAATTTTGTTTGTATGCAATATCCATTTGTTATTGTTGTGTTTTTTCTTCTTCCTCTTTTTTTGTATGCTCCCTACCACATATACGCACACACACACACATACCATCACTCTCTGGGATTGCCATGAATGCGCTTTCGCGTAATTTTACTATGCGTGTCCGTTTCCGTTTCCGGTTGTAAGCATTACTGCTGTTGTAACTTTTTGCTGCCATCCATCTATGTGCGAATGTGTGCGTGTGTGTGTGTGTAATTTTTTTCATTCACTGACAAATGTTTCCGTACATTTTGACTTTTTGATGTTAAACTATGATTTGCTGCTGACGAGCACCACATCAATGTGGCCATCATTGTTGTGGCCATTCTAACACTTCAGGGGAATGTCCATTATTCGGAGTAAACACTACATCAAGGCTCATATGCATATACACACACACACATACACACACACCCACTCACACTCGTTAGCACATGAAGGACATGTCTGCTGCAATGGTCAGAATTATTATTTGCCAAGTGCCCTTAGGAGTTTCCAGTATTAACTTTGTTAGTATGATATGAGTATTTGTTCATGCTTCAACGATTATGAAGGGCCTTTTTGGTTTATTAATTAACTGAGATAATTGTTGTAATATCTGAAACAAAACAAAGTTGATGAATGGAATAGAGAGAGAGACAGAGGGAAGTGTGTGGTTGATGATTGGTTTTTCGTAGCTATGGTTTAAATTTAAATCGCACATATCGTAACAACACTTTTGTAGACGAAAATAAATTACATGACAGGACTTAACGGTTTTACCCTAATTTGGACACGAGATTTTTGAGTTATCATTAGTCCTTCAAATAACATTTTTTTAGATTATTTTTATTCAGTGTATTGTTTAATGTTGTTAACTAGATTTTCGACAAGCTAGAGTTTTCGGATAAGCTTGACTTGTTGAAAACAACATTGTCGAGGACGATTTATCCGAGAAAATCCAACTGTAGTCTGCGAAAATCGATTTAAGCTCTTAAGCTTATAATCTTGAGAAAAAATATTTTAACCAATTATGGTTGTTTTTTAATGCCTATTAAAAAATGTTATACTTACAAGTTAAGGGTAGGATTTTTTGTCAGTCATATCAAATTAAGTATACACAAATTACAAATCATTTAGATATTTTTTGGATTAGTTAGTTATTTTTTTAATTTTTATCCTATTACAATAAATCCCACAATATTATTATTTTAATATTTTCCTAATGATGTCTGCCCAACTTTGTACATAATACGACAATTTCCTCTAATCATAATTTCCTAATATTGAATATGGCCTATAAAGATATCTATCTCAGTCGACCAACAATTCAAAGTGGCTTTGTAAATTTTTATTATCCTTCAATATTTGCTATCATTTAAGTCGAAATAATAACTGACAAAATATAAATACGAAATATAGGAATAAAATTGATAATAATAAAAAAAAAACAGTTACTATAGACATAATAGCGCATATACAAATAAAGAACGAAAAATAAAGATAAGAGACAAAGCGCGCCCACAGTGAGTTTGAAAGGATGTAACCAAGCGAATAAAATATTCCAAGTATTGTGTTACTTATACCAAGGCTAACTTCGTTAACGCCGCGAAAGATAGCATTGTCTGTATAAACCCCTAGCTAAAAGAAATGATCTCAAATGAAACATGGGATCTGATTTTAAAAAGGAAGAATTGTAAGGCGGACCTCAACAAATCGAAGACTCAAAACGAGAAGAGGAGTGCACAACAGGAACACACCCGCATAGACAAGGAATAACAAAATTCCCATGACAGGCATGACAAACATCCCTGGACTGTTAACCTTGCAAAAGAAGCCCAATCAGCCTCAAAGACACACAAAGGCCGCGATCTCTTCAAGATAACAAAACAACTGGGAAAGAAACGAATTACATCCACCAAACCGCTAAAAGATAAGAGTGGATGCTTGATTAGTTCGAAGACCGGCCTATTGGATGTATCGACGGAACATTGTACGAACTTGCTGAATCCCATATCAAAGCAAAGCACCCACACATGACGCTGTCTCCAACACACAGAAAGTCAATATATTTCCTTCGATAATCCCACGCTGTATAAAATAGAAAATGCGATCAAATGTCTCAAAAATAACAAAGCGCCTGGCGCCTGGAAGAGAAAGTCTGGTGTCAACCTGTCTGGCACCATATTCCACAAGAGCCACATGCCACTAACCTATGCCGATGATATAGACATCATTGGCCGAAATCTGCGGGATGATACTACAGTTTTCTCATCGCTAAAAAAGGAGTCAGCAAAAACAATCCTTTCGATGGAGACGCACCTTCAACGTTAAAAATTATTGTTTTGAGGTAGTAGATGAGTTTACCAACCTCGGGTCTTCCTTCAACAATAAAGATAATGTCAGCCAAGAAATTAAGCGGAGAATAGTGCTAGCCAATAGATGTTTTTTACGCACTTCGGCAGCACTTTAGTAACACCACCTTATCTCAAGATACGAAGAAACAGCTGTACCAGGTGTAAATTCTGCCCGTTCTGTTGTATGCTGCCGAATCGTGTGTGTTTACGACAACGGACATAGAAAACCTGGGAGTATTTGAGAGAAAAGTAGTAGAGTTCAGCCATCGGTTGAACTATGAGGTAAATGAGATTCACCACGACATCGACGTAGCCAAAAGAGTCAGAATCCAACGACTACGATGGCTGGCACCTGTTGCCAGGATGGATGTAAATGCTCCAGCGAGAAAGGTATTTGAAGGCGAACCTGAATAACGGCGCAGAGCTGCGAGACCCAAACTTCGACATGCACGCAGAAGACCGAAGCGTGTGGAATTCTTAAATACTTCAGGCCTCAAATTTATGAACCACTTTCGTAAGTTGTAATGGGCCACTTAAGTAAGTATAATAAACAAGGTCATTGCGAAACCTAGGATCTAAAGTGACTCCTTGTAAGTGTTACCCTTTTGGGTCGTATCGAATGATATAAACTCTTCTATCTATAGGGTGAGGGTATAAAAATATATTGACGCAAGGTTCCTTAGTGAGTCTGTTAGAAGAAGCTACTCTGGTGACTATTAAGTTCTGTGAAACCGTGCAGCAACACCGTGGTGATGGGACTGCCGTAGTAGGTAAGTCGGTTCGTCAATCATTGACAGCAGATATGGACGTGAGCCAATCAACTTCAAAGGCGGCGAAGGGTAAAAAGCCGAGTGATTCCCCAAACTTGTCAGCTAATGACAAAAAGGGTTAAAGGGCTCGCTGTGGATACGAACTCAGCAAAGATGCGAATTGGCCGAGGAAATGAAAAAGCCACCGGCCGTGGCATGATGGTTAAAACACGCGACTGTCATGAGGGAGATGTATGGTTCGGTTCCTGTCTCGAGTCATTTAAAATTGTCTTTCATTACTGCCCCACTCGATGTTGTCGACAGCAATTTCGTAGTATAATGTCGAGTCAATCGACATGTCTAGTAAAAGCTTATCAAACAGTGACGTTCGTATTCGTCGATAAACAAGTATGTGCCCTTATTAGTGCATCTTAAAATAGAAAGCGTGTTAATTCGCAGCACCGGAGCAGCTATTTCTTATCTCATTCATGGGGAGTAAAAGGAAATTAAGTTTTTTTTTAAACTAGGCAACATTTTAGTTGACTCTGAGTATGACCGATCCGAGTATAAATCTATTTGGTGCCATGAGAACGGAGAAATGAGTCTCCGACTGAATGGGATGAACCTGATGATCTCAACGGAAGCCAAGTAACTGGTTGTTGTTCTTGATCAGAAGCTAAATTGGTAAAGGAATATTGAGGATGGGTTAGAGAGGTGTCAATGGTCTTTATGTGTGCCTGAGCTTTATAGGCAAAAGTGGGATAAAATATCTAGGTAAAAGTTGGAAACTCATCCCAAAGGTCGCAAAGTGGTTGTATTCGCCGGTACCAAGGGATGTCTGGTTTGGTGGGCGGGCCTATATAAGAGTAAATCATTAAAAATGCTGGGGTGGAAATTAAGTTCTAAATGGGGACCACGTATCTAGGGTTTTTCTTGATCAAAAAGTGGGAGGGCCTTAAGCCCTCAACGGAAGTTGTTGCTCTTGATCAGAAGCTAAATTGCTCAGTGAATATCGAGGAAAGGTTAAAGAGGGGTATCAAAGCCCTTTATGCATGCCGGAACTCGGTAGGTAAAAGTTAAAAACTCAGCCCGAAGATCGGAATGTGGTTGTATTATGCGGTACCTAGGGATGTCTGATTTGGTGGGAGGGCCTAAGAAAGTGTAATTTATTAAAAATGCTGGGGTAAAACTGAAGCTCTAAATGGGGGCCAAGTATCTATGTATTGTTCTTGATCAAATTTTAAATTTGGCAAAGAATATCGAAGATAGGTAAGAGTGGGGTGTAAATGCCGGAACTCTGTAGGTAACAGTTTAAACTCAACCCGAAAGTCGCAATGTGGCTGTATTCTGCGGTACCTAGGGATAACTGGTTTGGTGGGGAGGCCGAGAATAAAGTAAATTATTAAAAATGCTGGGGGGGAACTAAAGCTCGCAATGGGGGCCAAGTATCTAGGGATTGTTCTTGATTAAATGCTTAATTGGTCAAGGATAATCGAGGATAGGTTAGAGAGGGTTGTCAATGCCCTTTATGTGCGCCGACTTGGGTACTCAGCCCGAAGGTCACAGTGTGCCTGTAGTCGGGCCAATTATTACCTGTGGATGTCTCATTTGGTGTGAGGACCTAGATGTGAGTAACTCAGGAAGGTCCAAAGGATGTGGTTATGGATGTGTTGCTGCCTTTTGCGCCCCTGGAATTGTACGTCGTGGCTATTGTAGCCCAAGGGACTATCAGACTGAGCGAAGCTGGCGATTGACATCAATCTATACATGATCATGCGAAGATTCTCCGGACTCCTTATGGTGACTTTGTTTTTGATCTTACTGATGATTCGAAAATGGAACAGGGCACAGGACCTTCAGCTAAGCCTCTCTTTCAGGCGACATAATGAATGCAGTGTTTTTCAGGCTAAGGTACTGATCATTCAGAAACCCGCGGAGGCTACTGCATGATGTGAAATTGATACTAATAGACGGAGAAACACCTATGTGGAATGCCAAGCTGCAATAAAAGCGATCAATTCTGTATTGTGTAAATCACATTTGGAAAGGAACTATAAGGAGAAGTTGCAGCGACTAAAGCCGTTTGATATCAGCCTCTGTTGAGTCCTAGGACTTTGCGAGATTCCTTTTAATGAATCAAAAAACCTATTGGTCAGAGGAGAATGTACTATGCCCGACCATGATTCTCTGGATGATGTTCGCCCAACCATTTGTTACTTTTTTGGCTTAGTAGAGGATTGGATGTGGAAAACAGCCAGCAGACGTTAGATCCTCAGAACCAATTGCATAACTGCTGGATCACTGTAGCCCAAATACAGCAAATCCCGATCGGCGTGCATGGTTGGCCTGAGCAGGAATGATCTGAGACTGGCCTGTGGGGGATACCAAACTTCGGGCGGATACCATTTTGCTGAATGCAGCTTTGTAATCGATAAACTGGTAGTAAGTGTCAGTCATTTTTTGGGTCTTCTTCAGGATTTCCCATAGTGAGAATACCTAGTCGGTCGTGGACTTACTGGGTCTGAAGCTACATTGATAAGGTCGAATCAAATTCGCTAAGCTGGGATCTTAGTCTTTCAAATAACACACTAGATAAGACCTTGAACGCGATAGGTAAATGACTGATCCCGCGATAGTTGGCAGACACACTTGGATCGCTTTTCTTAAGCAAAGCACATAGAACACTCAGGCTTCAATCGTTAAGCATTCCAATAATCGGGCAGGCACAACAACAACTTTGGACCATGTTTTAGAAACTATTATAAAACTTTGTGTGGCAGATATCACACGGAACATTGGCAAAAGATTATAGTCACCATAAAATTAAACTTTATTTAACACTAATTTCGACATATTTTTACTCTAAACTACCTTCCTATTAAACACACTGTCCTACTACAAAATATACCATCCATATACAAACAAAAAACGTGTACCCTTAGCCAGTTGTATCGTACCGCCAAGCAACGGGGAGCCAGCAATTTTACATTCGAGATCGAACTTTACAGATAATTCAAAAATACACACAAAAAAACCTAACAAAATATGCAAAATAGAAAAAACGACCGAGCGTTACGACACCATTAGAATATACAAACCCATACAGCCCCACACACATTCACATGTGGATGTGTATATGTTTTCACTGCGCTCACATAAATATTTAGAATATAAACGAATCGAACATATCAATATAAAGATTCAATAGACTCATCGCATGTAAATGGCAATTTATGCCACTGGAAATAGAATACCAATACTAACGAATATAATGGCAATACAATTTTTTTTTTTTGGATCTCCACACTGTATACAACACATACAATACACCGAAAAGATATCGACATACTATGTAGTACATATTTACATAAAGTTACAGATATAGAATAACAACGATTGTTTCAATGAATCTACCTATATTCACAGCACAACAATAGCAACAACAACAATAGAGAGTAGATGTAAAAAAACAACCGTCCACAACAAAACAAAAATCGATATGATATGGTGCAGTAGCTTGGTTGAGCACTTGCGATTATAGGGGAAAATATGACAACAACTACAAAAAACAACAATGTTGGCTATATGTAAAAAGGCTTTACATGTAACTATAGAAGCAAAATGTATCTATCTGGGCATATATTAAATTACACGCACCACAAAACATATCTATCGACTTTTTGCAGTGGAAACAATTTAATAAACACTCAATTTGTGAAATTTCTTTCTTATACTTGAACAGCGTTGTTCTGGTGCTTGTTAAGGCGATAACGCATGGATAGAGTGTACTCGTTATGTCTCTAAAAACTAATGTGTTAATGGACAACAACATAATTTTTCTCATTCTACTGCTGATATAAAATAACTGTTACTGTTTCGCTAATATATATTCCACACATTGTGAAGGAGTTAAGGAGGTAATTTATACCTGTTGTATCAGATATCCCTATATAGGTTCTGATGATAGTTTAGAATTTCGTTTTAAAACTATTTAGTGTTAATAAACCACATCGATCCATATAAACCATATTTATGAACAACATTTTGTATATTTCTTTGAAAATATTAGCAATTTCGTAAAAAAATTTAAAAATTTTGATACCGGAGTTCTCATTTGCATAGACAGAGATGCTCTATGGTCATTAGGGTGGTTCGAATTCCAACAAGTTATTCGGATGAAATTCTAATACTTCCCATGTTAAAACCCCTAAAAGGGGCTTCCATGCAAATATGTAATTTTTATAAAATTTGCTCCCAGCGGGCTAACTGCCCCGATGTGGACCCTAGAGGGGTAAATTGTATGACCGACTCCCAGTCATTTTTGCCTCCTAACATTCTTCCCAAACATACCTACACCCATCAAATTTTTATCAAACTTGTCCTAACTGCCTTAAAGCTACCCCTAGAGGATAGAGGAGTCAAAGTATGACCGACGCGCAATATTTTTGCAACCCCAACAGTTTCTCCAAACATCTAACTTCTATCTTCAACCTTTAACCCCCAAAAAAGAGGACATTTGTATGGGAGGTGGGAAGAGTTTTTGTCCGATTTTGCTCATTTGAGAACTCAAAACTCCGCTAATAGGATGGAAGCTTGCGTGCCAAATTTCAGCTTGATAGCTGTAATCGCGGGGACAGATGGACACCCCCGTAAAAGGAGAGAGTTGGTATGGGATGTGGGACTAATTTTTGTCCAATTTTGCTCATATTAGAACTTAATATACGCTTAAGGTATAGAAGCTTGAATACTATATTTCAGATCGATGGCTCTTAAACTACGTCTGCGAAAGTAAGGAGTCCTTACTGGGGACAGACAGACGGGCACGGGAGTGGTTTTAGTCTGATCTTGCTCATTTTAGAACGACATTACTTGAGAACGCATGTACCATACCGCTCACTTTAGAAAGCGAAAAGTAATATCAATACACTCGACACAATCGTGCCCAAATTCTGTGTTTTGTTAAGCTGTAACGGGAGAAAGTTGCAGAGAAAAAATTGGAAGACTAGCCACGCCCATTTTGGTACCTCCCAGACAAATGTACCATTCCTCCCTCTTGAGAGATGGAGTAATAATATCAATACACCCAACGATATCGTGTCCAAATTCTGTATTTAGTACAGCTAAATCGGGATAAAGTTTTGGAGAAAAAACTGTAAGTCTTATCACGCCTCATCTAGTACCTCCCATACCCATCTGGCACCGCCAACTTTAGAAATTGATTAATATTATTAATACATACAACGCGATCTTGCCCAAATTCTGTGTTTAGTAAAGCTAAAGCAGGGTAAAGTTTTGTAGAGTAAATCTGGAAGTCTAACCACACCCCTTCTAGTACCTCCCATACAAATGTACCATTCCGCCCACTATAGAAATCGATAGAAAAATTTTATGTTTTATTGAGGGTGAGGGTATATGTTAGTCGGGTTTCCCGGTTGAAACAATCTTACTGATTTTTTATAATGTTCGTTATAGCTCAAGAATGGCCACGCCCGTTTCTACGCCGACTTTTTTTAATAGTATATCTAAAATTTCTATAAAACGCTATAAATATTTAATATCTTTACAGATTTCGCATTATAAAGTCATATGTATATGGAAAATAGAATAAGTTATATATTATGTAAATAAAGGATTAAATGGGCGGAGTGGGCGTGTCAAAACATTTTTTTTTTTAACTACAGTGATAAAATTTGGTACACAGATAGTATTCGACACATCGGGATCAAATTTGCAGACGAAATATTTATTTTCGAACTGTGGGCGGAAAGGGCGTGGCCAACCTGTATATAAGTCCTAAAGTCGCATAAAGAATATCCTAATATTCTTTTGCAACACAATTATAAATATGCAGACGAAATATTAATTTTCGACCAGTGGGTGGAGGGGGTGTGGTAAAACTGTAATTACATAATAATAATAACATTTGCGTACGAAATTTGTAATTTCCACCAGTGGGTGGAGGGGGTGTGGCAAAACTGAAGTTTACACCCATTACAGGTTCATTTTTCAGAATGGGCGTGGCGAAAATGTTTTTTTATCCCCAGATAGATGAAATTTAGTACAGATAGAGCACTCGGCACAACAGATATGAATATGTAGAGGAAATTTTTATTTTTGGATGGGGCGTGACAAAATAGTTTTTAGGGTTACAGCGATTAAATCTGATATGCAGATAATACGTAGCATAACAAATATAAAAATGTAGACGAAATGTTTTTTCTGATGAGTGGGAGGGTTTTATGTGCCAAAAGGGTTTTTTTACCTACTTACTTACTTAAGTGACCCATTACAACTTACGAACGTGGTTCATAAATTAGAGGCCTGAAGTATAAAAGAATTCCGCACGCTTCGTGCGTTCTTCAGTTAGTCCTACCAGATGGTGGCACGTCGTCTATCACTTGCCCCTTCCAACAAAGCTTGGGTCTTCCTGCTCTGCGTCGTCCTTCAAGCTCGCCTTCGGACACCTTTCTCGCTGGAGCATTTACATCCATCCTGGCAACATGTCCCAAACATCGAAGTCGTTGGATTCTGACTCTTTTAGCTACGTCGATGGCGTGGTAAAGCTCATACAGCTCATGGTTCATCCGATGACGAAACTCGCAGTCGACACAGGTAGGTCCATATATTTTTCGACGTACTTTTCTCTCAAATACTCCCAGGATTTGTATGCCCTTTGTCGTAAGTACCCATGATACGGCAGCATACAACAGAGCGGGTAAAATCAGCACCTGGTATAGCTGTTTCTTAGTATCACGAGATAAGGTGGTGTTACTAAAGTGCTGGCGAGCTCTATTCTCCGCTTGATTTCTTGGCTGACATTATTTTTCTTGTTGACGGAAGATCCGAGTTAGGTAAGCTCATGTACTACCTCAAAACAATAATTTTCAATGTTGACGATACGTCCCCATCGCGAGGACTCTTTCTTCTCGAAATCAGTATTTTTTTTGTCCGGGTTGACCACTAAACCCATTTTTACTGATTCCTTTTGTAGCGATGAGAAAACTGCACTAATATCCCGCAGATTTCAGCCAATGATGTCTATATCATTGGCATAGGCTATTAGCATGTGGCTCTTGCGTAATATGGTGCCAGACATATTCACACCAGCCTTTATCATCACCTTCTCCATAACTATATTTAATAGTGTACAGGACAAGCTATCGCCCTGCCTGAGACCTATTTCCGTGTTAAATGGTTCAAAGTGATCCTTACCAATCTTAATAGAGGATTCGGTGTTTTCCAAGGTACATCTACAAAGTCGAATTAACTTTCCTGCTTTGCAGTAATACCAATTTCAGACATGGCCTCATATAGCCTATTCCGTATCGGAGTGTCGAAGGCAGCATTGCAGCCGACAAAGAGGTGGTAGGTGTCGACCTGCTTTTCATGAGTTTTTTTTTCCAAGATTTGTCGTAAGATGAATATTTGATCCGTCTTAGATTTACCAGGTCTAAAGCCGTGCTGATAAGGTCGAATTAGTTTTTCTATAATTGGCTTTAGACGTTCACACAATATGCTCGGAAGGACCTTGTACGCAATTGGTAGTAGGCTTATTCCAAGGTAGTTATTACACTCAGTACGGTCTCCTTTCTTGTATATGGGACATAACAGACTGAGACTCCAATCCCCAGGCATGCTCTCCTCCAGCCACATGTTCTCAAAGAGCTGATGAATGCTCCCTGTCAGCTCCTCCTAGCCAGCCTTAAACAATTCAGCAAAGAGACAATAGGCTCCATCCGCTCCATCCAAAGCGGGATATTGCCACAGGTATCTCGCTCTGGCTTGGAGGTGGACAGTTGATACCATCGTCATGGGTTGGAGCGGGGTCTTCTGGAGTGGTGTCGGTATCCAGCAGATTTCTGAAATGTTCCCTCCATATCTACAGAATGTTATCCAGGTTCGTCACTAGCTGACCATAGCGGTCCTTGCAGGAGGGCAACCCTGTTTCACGCATTCTCGACTTTACTCTCTAATAGAATTTTCGGCCTTCCCCTCTATTTCGGAGCAACTCTGTGCACTCATCCTGTCACTTTCTCAGCTCCTTCTTTTTCCATCTAAAAAGACGAGTTGCCTCTCGTCCGGCCGTGGCATAGTGGTTAGAACACGCGACTACGTGAAAGTAGCCCCAAAAAGAAGAAGTTCTGCATCATTCGTATTGTTAAGCTACATGCCATAATAATTTAATATCGATTTAAAGTTAATAAGTATCGTATAGGAGAATTCGTCACGTTTTAGGCTCTTTTGTTTGACATAACTCGAGAACCACTAGTCCGATTTAGCTGAAATAAATTTAAAAAAATTAAGAATTACATTTACTTTAATCTGTTCATATAACGTTTCCCTCCATAAGCAACAGTTTCACTTTTCCATTCATTAAATGATTTTGATCTGGGTTCGTATTTGTAGCAATTACAATAAAACTGTTGTACTCCGTGACGTATGATTTACGTGGAATATTACTTATGATAGTCATACGCCACCATGTAACAATATAGCAAAAGAGCCTAATAAAACGTGACGTGACTTACTAACTTCAAATCGATATTAAATTATTATGGCATGTAACTTGACAAAACGAATGATGCAGAACTTTTTCTTTTTGGGGCTACTTTCAAGTGCAGTTCTCAGAATTGAGTCCCAAAATCATGTGTTGTACTGTGTTATGTTTCCCTCTGTATATCATTATAAATTTCAAGAATTGAATATTTGCCTCATTAGTAAAAATTTGGGATTGATAAGAACTTTACTATTAACAACTTTATGTGTAACATACATATTCTATTTCATTCAGTAACAAAAAAAAACCATCACCACAGTCATTCTATACAGCACATTAAACACTTTTGAGATTTTCAGACCATATTTTATATAATGTTTGATATTAATTAACAACTTTTTAATTTTTTGTGCATAACTTAAGATATATCCATTTGCATTGCAGTTTTTCCCATGATGATACTTGTTTTGATGTTTTTTTTTCATTATCATGTTTTTACTATATTTTAATTTGAGTTGCTACTATTTGAGTTTGCCTTTTGCTGTTGTGCACAATTCCCCATTACTAATTGAAGTTGTTCGTATCACTTTTATTTTGTTTATTTTTTATTTATTTGCAATCAATACTTTTGTTGGTTTACTTTGTGTTAAATTAACATTTTCCTGTGTTGCCGCTTACTCAGGTACTTTGGAACAAATTTTGCAAAGTTGGTTGATTGGCAGTTTGGGGGCGGGCGTTCCTCGTTCGTCGAAGACACTAAGGCAATGGAAGGCAAAGAAATTCGATAGAGATTCCCATTAAGTTGATTTTAACCGTTAAAGGGGTATTAAGTTACGAGTAGTTTTACGCTGCCACTGCTGCTGCTGCTTATGGTGCTAACATTCGTCGCTCTGTCGGTCTGTCTGTATGTCTGTTTGTCTATTATATTGCAAATACAGCGTGTGAGTGCTGCAAGTGTGATAGAGTTAGGTATTTGGGTCAAATGAATCCAACCATTTCAAGTTATTTCAATTGAACTCTCTCATTGAAACGCAGATGCACTCCTAAACATTATCGCTTTATTTTAGTTACAAACGGGAACGGGTGTCTATCTCACTGTCTGTCCGTCTGTCTCTATGCTATGCATGCGGATCTGGTAATGAATTAAATATTATTTTTTTATTTCGAACAAACATACATATCCTCTTATCGTCATGCAGTGTGGTTTATGCGGAATGATATCAGATTTAGAATTTGTGTTTATTTTCTCGCTTCAATGATTTTTTTTCTACTCTGTGAACGTGGGAAACTGAAATGGATGTGTTTCCTGGTATACCAATAATTTATATCATTCGCAAAAGGGAAAATCGTAACCGCGATTATAAACATTTGCTTTGTATCAGATTTAATATCGGGAGTGAGTTTCATGGATACGATGTAATTTGAAATTCTTTGAAAGGAATGAAACACACGCATTAACGCGGATATATTATGTGAATATGACAAAGTAAATAGGAGATATTTTACTTTAACGTCGTTTACTTTGAAATCTTTAAGAAAGATATTAAATTGGATTAAAATTTAAATTACTGTTACAGTTGACACAAAAACAAAATGATGCGGATTTGAGCGACTGAATTACACTATTTCATATATTAATCGGTATCGATGCAAGGGTACTCTTTTTTTGTTTGTATTTATTTGCAGAGCACACCACACATACACCCATGGCGCTTGAGATACTTAACTTAACTTAATTCCCCTTAACACCCCATGAATGAAGTATGGGATAGTTTCTCGCATTCTTGTGCCTTAATACGCTTTCTATTTTCAGATTCACAACCAACGGCACCTACTTGTTTATCGATGAATTCGAACTTCAGCTATTTAAGAAGCTTTTACTAGACATGCCGATTGACGCGACATTATATTGCAAAGTTGCTGTCGACAACATCGAGGGGCCGGCAATGAAAGACAAATGTAGATGACTAGAGACAGGAATCTAACCATATTTCTCCAGCATAGTAGTCACATGTTCTAACCATCATGCCACGGTCGGTCCCTTCCATCAATTACAACGTGATCTATTTGGAGTGTTTTCACCACGAGATAGCCAGGTTGCTAGTGGAAATCTTTGTGGTGGAACGTTATAGCGGATGAACTGGCACGAAAAAAAGAACTGTGTCATATATACAGAATTATGACCCGTCACATCTTACGGCTAGCAAATGCATCCTGAGAACATCGCACCGATTGTGTGGAATCACGGGAAATTTGGCCAGGACTGGATGGAAGACGAATCAGATCACTATTGGAACTAGATAGGAAGTTCGTCAGATGAACAATCGGAATAATTACAGAATACTGTGATGTCAGAGCATTTACATCCAAATGGGAGGTGACACAGTAGGACTATTGCAGGCTTGGAAATTGAGACCATTGAGCATTTGCTATGTCATTGCCCAACTCTTCACAGAAGAAGAAAGCAATTCCTCAGGAACTGATTCTTTTACAGTCTCACCGAATTGTCGTTATGTCTGGTGAATTCACTGATGGTTTGAGCTGGTTAAAGGGCTGAGGACCATAGTGTACCCACATAATCTTACTTCTTTGAGTATATAAAGTTGAACGAAAAAATACATCGGAGTTATTTTAATACTTCTTCTCTTTTCCTCTGTACTATTCTTGAGAACTATTTTGTTTTGTTTATCTTGTACTATACTAATTTCTTCATATATTTTCCCTTCTTAAATCAGGACAATCGCAATGGGTCACAACGGTCTCCGTGTGTTGTAATAGCATAGGATTACATTGTGTCCTTAACCTAAATCTAAATGCCTGTCCTACCGATTGGATTTTCTGTACAGGCTAACATATGTCGAGGACACCATCTAACTGGATAGAGGCATCACCTCTGTAGATAGTCCAGCCATTCCAGGTGCATATTATGAAAGTGTGTGGAACCAGATATCACATAGCAGCAACCAAGCAATGCATGAGATTAAGCAGTGTCAATAACGCTCAAAGTTTAACGTAATAGAAACTCGATATCACAAGGATGTATGCCACCGAAATAGCCAATGCATAATCGCACCAACTCTCTCATTTACATTACTGCAAACAAACGCCCCCAAAACCGATGTTCCTGACCCCCAGTGGCAGCAGATTGTGCATTCTGTGATCACTGCCGCAATCATCATAGCATGAAAAATTCTACCAAAAGGCAACAAGTAAAGGTAATGAAACAGCGTACACTGTAAAGATAGAAACTGAAATATGGTCACGGACACGCAGAGAGATCTGCCAACATGTAGGGAAAATAATTGTACTCTTTTCTCGAAACGCAAGTGTCGAAACCACGTCAATCGTTGATGACAGCCAGAATGTCTTCCACCGAGCCAAAATGATGCCATTACTGCTATTGTACGGCTTAAAGTCTTGCCATTTCTTTAACATCTAACTGGTCATGGAGCAGCAAATGGTGTCATTTTCAATAAATGTTGCATCATTGGTCGAGGACAGCGATATGTTACTGCTGTTTTTTCAAGCATTGAGAAGCAGCTAATATGTGTTATGGATGACCCTACTTGTTCATTATTTAAATGCTAGCTTATTGCATATTAGCTAGCGTTTTAATAACGAACATCTGTAAAAAAATTATTATCAAAACACGAAGAAAATAAAAAACAAGAAGCCCCCCAAATGTTGACGACCCCTGCAAACGATATAAGGACCATGATTTAAGGATATGCACCTGGAATGTCCGAGCTCTATACAGAGATGGTGCCTCTATCCAACTGGCGGATGTCCTTTACAAATACAAGGCTTACATCACCGCCATACAGGAAATGAGATGGACTGGACAGGGATGCACACGACGAAAGAACTGTGACATCTTTTACAGCTGTTAACAGAAAGACACGAATTTGGATGTGGTTTCATAGTCGTCAAGAGACTTCGACACCTAATCTCGCGGTTTAACCCTTGTTAGTGACCGAATTGCCACCATTCGCATCCGGGCGAAATATTTTTACATTACGCTGATTTGTGTGCACGCCCCGACGGAAGACAAAGACGATGACATTAAAGATGCATTCTATGTCTCAAGCGTTATGGACGTGCGTGTGATGCGCGGTGCAAATATTGACTCGGATCACCACCTAGTTGCAGCCAGGATACGTACACGATTAAGTAGTGCTTAAAACACTCGTAATCAAACACAAAGGAAGCTAGACATCACAAAGCTGCATACCACTGAGATAGCACATGCCTACTCCAACCAACTCTCTCAATTACTCCAAACAAATCCCCTTAGTTCTGATGTTCCCGACATACAGTGACAGCATATTGCGATTCCTATGACCACTGCCGCAACAACCGTACTGGGTTATGAAAAACCTCAGACAAGCCCTGGTACGATGATGAATGTCGCGAAATGTCTGAGGAAATGGATGCTGCATACAAGGCAAAACTGCAGCCGATGGCGACGTGTGCGGTGACGGAGCATTATAAAGAGAAAAGAAGGGAGGGAACACTTTCAATCTTTACTCGTTCCCGAAGGCAGCATAAGTGACGCCAATCATAGATGACGGAGTGGATTTTCCACCACCGAGCCAAGATGAGATCAGCACGGCGACAGCAAGGCTCAAAAATAACAAAGCTGTGGGTGCCGATGGACTGCCGGCAGAGCTTTTTCAGCTTGGTGACAACATGCATGCACTAGCCCATAAACACGATTTCGCTCAAGGAATGCATGCCCGATGATTAAAATCTGAGTGTTCTATGTCCTGTGCTTAAGAAAGGCGATTCAAGTGAATGTACCAACTATTGCGGACTATAGCCCATTCTCGCGAACCTGATCGGACCTTATTAGTGTGGTTTAAGACCTGATAAATCCACACTACGACAAATCCTGGAAAAGACCAAAAAATGCAGATCGATACCTACCATCTGTTCATCGACTACAAGGCTACATTCGACAGAAATTGTTGGATGATGTGGCTGAGTTTGGTATCCCCGCTAAGCTAATAAGACTGACTGACCCGAAGTCTTGAAAGTGAAAATTGGCAAAAATCTGACAGAGCCTTAGACAAGGCGATAGTGTGTCCTGCTATCTCATTAACATCGGAATGGAGATGATCATGCGGAAGGCTGCAGTAAACATGAATGACATCATCTTCAACAGATGTCACATTTTGCTCGCGTATGCAGATAATATAGATATCATTGGCCGTGGATTGCGGGATGTTACTGCGCCCTTTTCGAATATTGAAAAGCAGTCGGCAGAATTGGTACTGGTGATAAATGAGGACAAAACCAAGTTATTTGTTTAAAAGAACAAAGATTCTACTCGTGTGGGACGCTGCGGGAACGTTGATAACTATAACTTTGAAGTGGTAGATGAATTTGTCTACGTTGGCTCCGCCATGAACAAAGATGCTAATGTCAGCCGGGAAATCAAGAGACGAGTATTGATAGCAAACAGTTGCTACTATGCGCTAAGCAAGCGATTTAATGACAAAGCGCTGTCTCGAAGAACAAATATCCAACTCTACCAGACTCTGATCCTGATTTCGAGAGAAAAATACTTCGGAAAATATTTAGACCCATCATCGTTAACGGCGAGTATCGTTGTCGAATAAACCACGAGCTATATGAGCTGTACAATGACATCGACGTAGTCAAGCGCGCTGAAATAGACCGAATGCGCAGGTTTAGACACGTTGTACGAATGGATGAAAATGTTGCAGCTCGAAAGGTCTTCGTCAATAAACTCGATGGGCGGCGCAAGAGGGGATCAAGTAAAAGAGCTGTTGTGTAAGATTGGTGTAACGAACTATCTACGGAGCGCAAAAGATCGAAGCGCTCGGAATTCTTTTCTACGTGCGGCTATTGATAAATTTATTTCTGTTATTGCTGCCAATTAAGAAGAAGTATCACTTATATATAAACTGTTGAAAATAAAAACAGGGGGTGGCCAAATCGGACGGTTAATATGGTACCCCCGCATAAGAGATGTAAACAATCTGAATATCATATTACATGATGGAAATTAGATCCGGGCCTTGAAGGCAACAATGTAGTTCTAGTGGGGTGGAGCCCACCATGTGGCCAGGTCGACAAGACGATACTAGATATAAGCCACAAGTGATATCTGTCATGACACTAGATACATGCCTTCCATCAGCTACCGCATGATCAATTTGATTTTTAGTGTTTTGATTGGGGGATAGTAGCCTTGTGGATATATTTCTGCTGAAATCTGGTTCCACTCACTACCATGTTCCTTCCCGCTGCGTAGCTAACCAGCCTAAACCTGTTGCCGGGCGTGTTGATATGCAGGCTGAATTTACCAATCGATGGACCAATAACATCATCCCTTTCTATTTTTGCATTAAAATATCCTAGGACTTTTTTAATATCGTAGCCAGGGCAGCGGTCGTATGTTTCCTCTAGGTGCTCGTAGTATGAATCTTTAATCTCATCGTCTATATCTTCCGTCAGCATGATGTAGAAATATTTGGGGATATCCGCCAGTCAAATAGTGGCACCTTCTCTATAAAATATTCTATCTCAACCCCATACCAGTTGAGTTTGAGTTGAGATTGAGTCATGCCGCGGTCGTATATAGAATTATTAAGTTTATTTTCCATCTATTCCCCTTATTCCTTTTAGTACCCAGTTTTGGCACAATTTATATCAAGACCTTCTTTATAATCAAAACATTTCTCTAATATAAAATTATTCATCCAATATATAAGAGGTGTGATGTTATATCTCAAACATAATTGAAATATTTCTATAGAAAAAATTCAAAAACGATATTTGAGAAAAAACTTCAATTGCAAGAATTTAATTAGTTACTGCTTAAAACAACCACACCATCGTCAACGGTTTGTCATCGTCAACAGTTTGCCATCGACACCATCTGCTGCAGTTGAAGTTTATTTAAGCTTATAAACTTGCAAATTACGCAAAATTCTATAAACCCTTTAATTACGTAAAAATAAAACATAGGGTTAGGGAGCCTTAAGCGTTTTAGGACCATATTCTATAATATGATATACCAATACCACTTAAGAGTCTCACAAAGCAAATCCCCCCAACTTGTTGCGACAAGTATGTCTTTAAAAACTTTTTGAGTAATTAACTTTAATGTCATTTCGACCAAATGAACCGACGGAACGACCGAACGACCGACAACGCTTGAGGGAAAGGCACGATAGAAAATGATGTAGCAGATGATTTGGGGGGGGGAGTGTGTAATATAACATTTAAATTGATTTTTTGGTCTTACTTTCTTATTCCTTTTGCTGGCTTCTGATTATTTTCTACTACTGATGCTTTTGTTTATATTTATATGGTTAACTGGGGAGGGAGAGGAGAGAGGGAGAGGAGAGAGGGAGAGCCATTGAGAAAAATCCATTAATACTACTTTCGACACTAAGGCAGAGCAAATGTGTGTGTGTGCTTGTTATTGATATTCAACGATGTCCGTAGCGCATCGTAGAGCAGTCATGGTTGCGGAGTGCCTTAGAAGGGCTACAAGTGGCCCCGTTTATATCAGATATTTCTTTTATAATAATTTTTGATTCTAAGTATCCTCCTTAGTGTTTGAAAAGACTGCAGTAGCATCACCTTAATGTCAACACCATCTATTAACTTACATTTACTTACATGAGAAAGTCAGAGTGAACGTTCTAGGTCAGTATAGAAAAAACTTCAAAAGGTTTGGCGTTCTCAGGCCAAAATTACTTTATGACCTTTCATATTGTCATATATATTTCATATATTGATGTTTCGGTCAGTTTTTCAGCTGTAACTCTAGAACCATTGAAGATTTATCTACAAGTTTTCATCATAAACCATAAATCCACTATATTTGAACAGAATGCGTATGATTAATATAAAATACGAATAACATTAATATTACTCATACGTATGTATTTAGCGAGTACAATATGCAAACTCGCTACATATGCCCAATATCGGGCTCCGGTCAGGGTCGTCATTCAATATCATCAGCAATAACCAGCTTATAATATATCACAGATTAGACAATCTATATATGGCCATAAACTTGGAGTTATGGGGGATATTATTATAGAGAAAGGTGATAAATGTCAATGTTTTGAAGATTTTATTGGATAAAATATGGAAATATTAATAAGCCTTAGCTGCAACTCTGCTTTAACAAAGAACTCCATACCCTTTGGTTGTTTTACTATACTGACCTAGCACCTTCACCTTGACTTGGAATTTCTTACCCCCCAGATTGTGTGTTGCACTGTTGTATAGCTAGAGAGGTAGTTTTCCTTGACATACTATTTCTGCCATCCAAGTTTACTAAGCGTACAATAAATTTCCATTAATTTTGGCCGAGCAAAAAAAAACTGATACTCGTATTATTTCTATATTTATCTAATTGTCTTCAATCTTGTTTCCCATCATCTATGACATTGAGCTTACTCTAACACTTAAAGTTTGTTCTCCCCTGTCCCACCCTCCAACACTATTAGCTGCTGATGTGAGACATTGTAAGGCAAATAAGTATCTAATTCATTGCTCTTTACGCTTTGTACCACATTATATTTTATTTTCTCTAAAGACAATAAAGACGACCAAACTAATGCATAATATCCAAATACCAACTGACGTCTACAATATTTACAAGATACTTTTCAATTTGTATTCTCAGGGATAAATTACAAATAAGAGGACCCATGTAAAAGAGGAAAACTTAAAGTTGTCCTGAGGTTGTGGTGGAGGATGGGAAGGGGAATACCACAATAAAGTCAAACTAAAGTCGTTTTTCAGAGAAATGAGAAGCAGAGTTAGAGAGAGAGAGGGAATAAATGAAGTAATGGTGAACATCTGTAGATGCTATGGCATAAGTGTATTTTGGAGAATATGTTTACATTGAATCTTATTTCCTACTTCTCGGAAACCAAACGACGACACATGGTCATTAACACAGATACATGTATGTACACACACACTCTTACTCACACTCATTCTCATGCATTCAATTCACCATTAACTTTTTGGTAAAGTTCTTTGCCATGAGCGTGTGTGCAGACCATACAAATGTGTTGATAACGTTTAATTTCTGATCTTTGTGTTTGTGTTTGTTTCATACGAGGGACTAGCAGCAAGAAATGGGGAAGGCAGCAACAATAAGGGCAGAATTTACTTAAACTATGAATCATCTTAATTAATTAAATGCATATAATACAGATTGAAATTTCTGTAAGTAACTTCATACTTAATTACCAATCGATCAAAATTATACGAACTTCAAACACCATACATTACAAATTATTAGAAAATTACCCCAATAACTGCAAGTTTTTGGCCATATATATGTTGTCTCATCTGTGAAAGCTGATGATATTGAATGACGACCCGCACAACGTATGAGTAAAATTAATGTTATGCGGATTTTATACTAAACATATACACTTTGTTCCAATAGTGGGGATTTATGATTTAATAATAACATTGTACAACATATGATTTTGGGACTCAATTCTGAGAACTGCACATGAAAGTAGACCCAAAAAAGAGAAGTTCTGCATCATTCGTTTTGTCAAGTTACATGCCATAATAATTTAATATCGATTTGAAGTAAGTAAGTATCGTATGGGGAATCCGTCACGTTTAAGGCTCTTTTGTTTGATATAACATAAATACTATATGGTGGCGTATCATTATCATAAGAAATATTCCATGTAAACCATACGCCATGGAGTAAAACAGTTTCATTGTAACTTCTACAAAATAAACCCAGTTCAAAATCATTTGATGAATGGAAAAGTGAAACTGTTGCTTATGTAGGGAAACGTTATATGAACATATTGAAGGAATTGTAATTCTTGATTTTTTTTTTAATTTGTTTCAGCTAATTCGGACTAGTGGTTCTCGATTTATGTCAAACAAAAGAGCCGCAACAGTGACAAATTCCCCAATACGACACTTACTAACTTAAAATCGATATGAAATTATTATGGCATGTAACTTGACAAAACGAATGGTGCAGAACTTCTTCTTTTTGGGGCTATTTTCACGTGCAGTTTTCAGAATTGAGTCCCAGATCAATGAGCTGAAAAATGTTATGTGTGAGCTGTGTAATGACAATTTTTAGAAGATTTCATTTGATAAAATTAGTCCAACTTGATTTTTTTTAAATTTGTATATTAATATAAATTATTTCTTTAAACCTTAACTACAATTCTGCTGAAGAAAGATATGAAAAATCGTCAATAATTGTGGAGTTATAACTAAAAACTAATCAAAAAAATTAATAATCAAAAATATAAAAGGTCATAAAACAACTTTGACCTGAGAACGCCAAACCCTTTGGGGGTAGTACTGAACTGATCTAAAACCCTCACCCAGACTTAGAATTTCTCACTCCCCCAGATTGTCCGTTGCACTATGTTATCATATCTCCTTCATAACGTCAATTACTTGCCACACTGTAACGCCCCTCGTAGTGACATCCAACTCGTTTAGTCAAATTGTCCATAGCACACACACAGAATGTTAATGTTGTATTTAATTTAATTGTAATGTGCTCCTTACCGTTTCTTCGTTGCCACTGCCTGCTCATATTCTGTTACACTACCCATTCTCTAGATTTGACACAGTTTCACCACGGTCTATTGAAATGGGACCTATAAATGTTGAAATGGGTTTAACGCTTTTAATTTTCGGGGCTTAACTTGGGACATGGACATAGAGAGCTCCCATCCGACACAGTAAATGCTTGACCCGTTTTCATGATGTTTTTGGCTATAACATTGAAGTGTGTGTGAGTGTGTATGTGTGTTTTGTATGGTTAGATAGTTGTATGGTTACTACAAATGCTGTTGACTGTTACTGTTACAAAGGACTAGTTGCCTTTTTTTTTTTGTTTTGTGCTCCTCCAGAGGATGTTCAGTCTAATGTTCTATTGATTGGAGACCATTCCATGGAGGGTTGGCCACAAATTCTGTTTAGCTAGCATTGATATTGTTATCGGTTGCACATGTCAGGCATTTTCAATGAGTTGTAGAAATTTAAAAACAATTATTTCATCGCCTGGCAGCGTAGGATCAAGCATGTACCTACATTTTTCGTTGGCTATGAGCAGTAGGTCACTGAGTTAGGGCTTAGAACTGCTATACAATTGTTTTCGATAATTTCGTCATTCGTAACTAATTAATGGTGTGGTTAACTCATACATAAACTGTACTAAAAGTCAGAAGAATTTCAGTTATAATTATTTTATCTCTTAAATTACGGTGTGTGATGGGAAATTGTTTTTATATGAGTTTTTTGATATTTAGGATAACCAGAACCTCTCTTTGGAGGTCGAACAGCTCACAAAATCATGGGTTGCCCGGACAAATGTAAGAAAGTGCAATGTTGAGCAACCTTAATGCCATGCTACCACCCATACGTCCTAAGGACTAGGTAACCAAAGTTACTGAACCTCAACCCAAAGGCTATCTTATAGGCTTTGGCAGCCCCAAGAAACTAGGATAGGTGGCCAAAAAAGCCACTCTCCTTAAATAGAAAAACATTATTATGAAAACACCATAAAAGGAAAATTAAAACCCTTTCCAAAAGTTGATGACCCCCGCAAACTTTATAAGGACCATGATTTAAGGATATGCACCTGGAATGTCCGAACTCTCTACAGAGATGCATGCAAGGCAGATGTCCTTAACAAATACAAGGCTGACATCACCGTCATACATATTTCACAGCTGCCAAGCAAAAGGACACGAATTTGGTTATGGATTTATATACGGCAAGAGATTTCGTCATCTGATCCAGCGGCTTAACCCTGTAAGTGACAAAATAGGCACTGTTCGCATCTAGGCGACATATTTTTACATTACGCTGATTTGTGCACACGCCCGAAGGAAGACAAAGATGAGGAAATTAAAGATGCATTCTATGATTACTTAGAGGAAATGTATGAGCGCTGCCTCGGGTATGATATTGACATTGTTCTGGGAGAGTTAAAGGCTAAAAAATTAAAGGCTCTTGGTTCAACAGTCGAAAAATTCATCACAAACAACACCTCCTCGAACGAATTTATACAAGTTAGCTTCGCGTCGGCAAGACATATGGTAGTGACTGGAACCAGATATTGGCATAAAAATATCTTCAAGGCAACCTGGATATTCTCTGATCAAAAAACAAGACACCAGATGGATTACGTGGTAGTCGGTGGAAGGCATGTCTCAAACGTTGTGGAAGTGCGTGTGATAGGCGACGCAAACATTGACTCGGATCACCAAAGGAATCTGGACATCGCAAAGCAGCATATCACCGAGATTGTCAATGCCTACTACATACAACTCTCTCAACAAACACCCCTAATTCTGATGTTCCCGACACACAGTGGCAGCTTATTGCAACATTTATGACCATTGCCACAACGACTATACTGGGTTTTAAAAAGGGCCCTCAGACAAACCTTGGTAAGATGATGAATATCGTAAAATGTCTGAGGAAAAGGATGCTGCATACAGGGTAAAACTGTAGCCAATGGTAACGTGTGCTATGACGGAGCGTTATATTGAGAAGATGAGGGAGATGAAATGGAAGAAAACAGAGTTCCATCATGATCTCTCGGACGTTGTGAGCTGCTTGGGGACATCCAAAGATACTAGTTATTCGCCAGTGAATAACGATCAGAAAGACTCAAATTAAAATATACCCCGCTCCCCACGAGACGCCTCATCACGAAGAAAAAGCGTCCGTAGAGCAGAAAAGAGAGTGAGGATAACGAAAAGTACAAGGATAGAGGCGAACGCCGAAAGTTCTAAAGAAAGGTAAGAGCAATGATTTTGGAGCAGGCATTCCTATCTGTAAGAACAAAGACCTGTAAGGACTGGTCACGGACACTCAGAGTGTTCTGCAAATATGGAGGAAACATTGTACTCTGCTCGTTTTTGAAAGCAGCACAAGGGACGAAATCACGCCAATCATCGACAACGAAGTAGATTGTCTACCACCGAGCCATAACGAGATCAGCACGGCACAAAGCTTGAACACAATAAAGCGGGTGCCGCTAAACGGCCCGATAAGCTTTTATAGGACGGCAGCGATGAGGAGGCAACTTATATGCAACAGCTCACAAACACGTTTTCGCTAAAGACATGCTTGTCCGATTATTGGAATCTAAGTGTTCTATGTTCTATACTTAAGAAAGGCAATCCAAGTGTGTGTGTACCAACTATCGCGGGATCAGCCTCTTACCCATTGCTTACAACGTTCTGTCTAGTATGTTATGTGAATGACATAAGTCCAACCTCGAGATCCTGATTGGACCTTATCAGTGTAGCTTTAGACCTGGTAAATTCACGACCAACAATATATTCACGCTACGGCAAATCCTGGAGTAGACGTAAGAAATGGAGATCAACACCTACCATCTGTTAATCGATTACAAAGCTGTCGAATGCAGCTCTGACATAAATTATTAGATGTTAAAACTGAGTTTAGTGTCCCTGCGTAGCTGATACGACTTTTGCGGGAAGACACTAACTGACACGAAAACTTCAATGAAATAAGCAGAAATCTGAGCTATTTTCAACCAAGCGAGGCTTTAGATAAAGCGATAGACTGTCATGCGATCTCTTTAAATCAAAATGTTAATTATGCAAGGCTGCTGTAGACACGACTGGCACTATCTGTAATAAAAGTCAAATGCTGCTCGCATGTGCCGATGATAAAGGTAACCAGTACAGAAATTTCAGTCAGGTAAACTGACTGATAAATACCATCACCCAATATAAGATATTGTTGAAGTCTTGAGTTATTGAAATGAATAGATTTTTAATTGAAATAAAATTACTTATGTATATTTTTTCCCCTGCTTGTGGTGCAAAATCGTCCAAAACTTTACTTATTTGTGTAGGGGGTATAGGTGCCGGTTTGGAATTTATGTAAGAAATATTAATTTTTCACAAAAATTTAATTTTGATAGGGGGTACCACAATAGGTGAACCGATACAGTCCTTATTCATTCCTAACTCGAATTTTCATACGTACAACTTACGAATAATTTATAATACAAATTAACCGACTAATTTTAATTACCCCTCAAATGTCCGTTTGGAAGTTATGGCAGAATTATTAATTTTCCAAAAATAGGTAATTTCGTATGGGAGGTACCAGAAGGGGTGACCCAATATAGTCCATATTCACTTCTGATTCATATTTTCATAAGCGTACAAATTTCTCATAATTTGACTGAATTCAACGTACTTAGAAAAAAGATATGTTTGTAATACTATGAGGGTGAGTTCGGTCATTTGTATGGGAGGTACCAGAAGGGGTCTGTCAAATAGTTAGGTTTTCTAGGGTATTGCCTCTTATAATAACATAAATTAATCGACCAATTTTCATTACCCCCCAAGAGTCCGTTTGGAAGTTATAGGAGAAAGATTAATTTTCCAAAAATAGGTAATTTTGTATGGGAGGTACCAGAAGGCGTGAACTGATATAGTCCATATTCATACCTGAGTCTAATTTTCATAAGCAAACATCATACGCAAAATTTGAGTGATCTCAGTTTACTTACAAAAAAGATATGTATGTAAAACTATAAGGGTCAATTCGGTCATTTGTATGGGGGGTACCAAAAGGGGTGTGTCAAATAGTTAGGCTCTCTGAGGTTTCGCCTCCTATCACAACATTAATTTATCGACCAATGTTCATAACCCCCCAAGTGACTGTATTGAAGTTATTGGAGAAATATATAATTTCCAAAAATAGGTCATTTTGTATGGGAGGTACCAGAAGGCGTGAACCGATATAGTCCATATTCATACATGAGTCTAATTTTCATAAGCAAACATCATACGCAAAATTTGAGTGATCTAAGTTTACTTGCAAAAAAGATATGTATGTAAAACTATAAGGGTCAATTCGGCCATTTGTATGGCAGGTACCAGAATGGGTGGGGCACAGGATTCGGTTTTCTTAGGGTTTGTCTACTTTTGCAAGATAAATAAACTGACCAAATTCAAACATACTCTGGTTGTCCGTTTGGAAGTTATGGAAGAAATATAAATTTTCCAAAAATAGGTAATTTTGTATGGGAGGTACCAGAAGGGGTGGGGCTATTCAGCCCATTTACAATCCCGTAAGTTCGTTTTGAAAAATATTGATACTGGTAAATTTTCATACCGATCCGTTAAGGTTTACTCGAGTTATCCTGCTGACCAGCCAGCCAGCCAGCCAGCCAGACAGATGGACATAGCTCATTCTTCTTAAAAAGTTCTGAAACGAATTTGGTCTTAAGATACTTGGGGTCTAACTCGTCTCCTTTAATGCGTTACACTTTTTTTCGTATCAAATGATATATACCCTCATCCCTAAGGGTGATGGTATAAAAATGGGTCTGGTGATAAATGAGGACAAAATCAAGCAATTTGTTTCAACATTCATGAGTCTACTCGTTTGAGACGCTGCGTGAACGTTGACAACTATAACTTTGAAGTGGTAGATGTTTTTGTCTAAAATAATAATGTCAGTCTGGAAATCAAGAGACAAGCATTGATCGCAAACCGCTGCTACTATGCGCTAAGCAAGTGTTTTAATGACTGTACCAGACATTGATCCTACCTGTCCTGCTCTACAGCGCAGAATCCTGGATAATGATATTAAGCAACATATTTGGACTTATTACACAGTAGCACATTTTCCAACTTCAAACTCTTGAACCAATTGAAACCCACAAAATCTGAAAGCTTATGATAGTAGAAGAAAACCCCTAACTAGGTTTTGAATTATTAGCTAAGGTTTTCTTTTAATTCATTTTTGAAGTTTTCGACTGAGAGGAGGATTTTAGTAGTCTATATCTCGTGACCTATTCCAAATATATCTTTTCTCTCTTCAGGAAATTTTTAGCTTTTAATCATATCTAAAAATTTTGCCTTGAGATAAAATCAAAAAAACAACAACATCTTACTCAAATCAGCAAAACTGTAAAGAAATCACTTTCAATTGTACGTTTATCGAAATTAAAAATGCTATGATTTTTAAAATGAAATAGATACAAAATAGAAATAAATCAAAAAACAATAAAAATTTATGATGCAATTTTACGATTTTTTTACATTTTTGTTGTTTTCAGTGAGATTATGTTGTGTTTTTGATTTTATCTGAAGGTTAAATTTTTAGATCTGATTAAGAGCTAAAATTTTACCAAAGAGAGACATCAAAATTTCGAATAGTTCACGAGATATAGCCTTAAGAATCAGTACATGATTTTCGAAATTTCAAAAATGAAATATAAAAAAGCCTTAGCTAATAATTCAAAACCCAGCTAGGAGTTTTCTTCTACCATCATAAGCTTTCAGGTTTTGGCGGTCTCAATTTGTTCAAGTTTTACTGCTGCACTGTATTATTGTTAAGGGCGAGTTTCGTCGTACTATGGACTTAGATATAATTAACCGCGTTTAAAAAGATCGAATGCGCAGGCTGGGACATGTTGTGCGAATAGATGAAAATGCTCCAGCTCGAACAATCTTCGGCATTAAAATCAACGGGCGGAGCAGTAATAGCTTCGAAAACTTCGTTGGATGGACCAGGTGAAATCGCTGTTTTCTAAACTTGGCGTGACGAACTATATTTCGTTAGTATACTGAATTCAGTCAAATTTTGCGCAAAGTATTCGCTTTCTGACCCCTTCTGGTCAGAAATGTATTAAATGTATTACCAAACCCCAGTTTTTTCCCCCCTTCTTACATTTTCTCCAAACATACCTACCCCCATCTTTACCCTCTAAGAAGGATCCCTTATAAATAAATTTTTTATAAATTTTTTTCCCAGGGCTGTAACTGCCCCAAAAGTGTCCCTTGGGGTGTCAAATGTATAAGCGACTCCCAATATTTTTGCAACCTCAACAGATTCATAGAACATATTTACCTTCTATCTTCAATCGTAAAGGTGGCCTATCAATCAGTTCACCAGACTGAAATTTTATTAATGAAAATTTTCCGGTTTAAAAGACTTCTTATTATTCTTAATTGGCAGCAGCAACAGGAATTCATCTATCAGTAGCAGCACGTAGAAAAGAATTTCAAGCGCTTCGGTAGATAGTTAGTCACACCAAGTGTAGGGAACAGCAACAAAGTTTTGGTCGCCCCCTTCTGCGCCACCCATCGAGTTTATTGACGAAACCCTTTCCAGCTGGAACATTTTCATCCATTCGTACAACGTGTCCAAGCCAGCGCATTCTGTCCATTTAAACGTGCCTGACTACGTCGATATCGTTGTACAGCTCTTGGTTCATTCGACGAGAATACTCGCGTTAACGATGATGGGTCTAAATATTTTGCGAAGTATTTTTCTCTCAAAGACTGCCAGAATAGATTAATCCCAGGATTCTGCGCTGTTGAGCAAGACAGGTAGGATCAGAGTCTGGTAGAGTTGGATCTTTGTTCCTCGAGAGACCGATTTATCATTAAAGGTTTTAAAAACTAGACAATGTTAAAAAGCAGTACAGAAATTTTAGTCTGATGAACTGACTGATAAATACCCTTACCCATTGAATGTATTAATATTATTACTCGATTTCTAAAGTGTGCGGAATGGTACATTTGTATGCTAGGTACAAGAAGGGCGTAGCAATGTAGCCCATTTTCAATACCGTAAGTAGTTTTCGGTAGTATTAACCCATACAAAGATTCAATATAATTATTTGCGTCTTTCAAAAGTTATGGTGCGGACCAGCCGGACATTGCTCAAACGACTTAAAAAGTTATGAATTGAGTTTGGTTCAAAGAAACCTAGGGTCTAAACTGGCTCCTTCTATGTGTTACACTTTTGGGTCGTGTCAAATGAAAGCAGTCATTAACGCCTATGCTCTATATGGACACTAGACTTATATGAGCGTTGAAAGTGGACATGGTGGACGATCGGTCCAAATAGTCTACACTTGCTATATGTATTATGTCCACCAAATGTACCAACTTACAACCCCAAATATATATATTTGTACAATTTATACCAAAACGACAGTAAGTCAATAGCAGAATCTCTATTATAATAATTATTTTTATTTTATCTATTGTAATTTTATAGCTAAATAACCACATCTACTCACATACTCTAGTACATTCGTTAGAGTTTTCTCCACAGAAGATTAAAATCTCTCTTTAAGACTACAGTACAACTTCAACAAATTTGGTTTAGATGTCATTTCTGTCATTCCCTTCTTTCATGATTGATAGATAATTTTACATTTTGCAACTTTTGCTGTATTGTCGACATTCACTGCTACATCGCAATGTCGCAGCGGCAACGGCAACAGAGTATCATCAACATTAACGAATGACAGTTGTCAGTACAACAAGCACTAAACCTTATATTAGAATTGTGTCCAATAAACCTGACTAACTGATGGATGAATGTACAGACCCATGGACAGGCAGATGTATAGGCGAAGCGACAGATGAGTAGGGATGGATGGATGAATGGTTGGGATGATGGTGAAGGGACCAACTTGAGTTGAGTGCGTTACACTAACTGTGTTGCAACTTGTAAGTACAAACTTGGTCAAAAGATAACAACAAACAAAACGAACAAGAAAGTAAGCACACAAGCAACAACTATAATGGCAACAACAACATCAACAACAGCAAGCGTGTGGACATTGTTAAGATTGGCTAAATGTGGCAAGTTAAGATATTCTTAGGGACAATATTTATGCAGTACATGACCAAGTTTCTTCTGCAACGTATTAGAGTGTTGGACAGGCAGCGAGAGAGAGAGAGAGAGGGAAGTAAAGTAAAGTAAAGGGGGGCATGTATGTAGAACGTTAAGGTGCTACGTGCGTCATTGCAACGTTAATAATAACAGACAGACAATTCAGGCACGTATGTGCATACTCGTATCTTGAACGTGTTGCATCCTCACGTCATTATGTGCGTATCTTGTACACTTTGCTGCTTGTTCTTCCTGTTCTGTTGCTGTGTGATATTGCTGTTGTTGTATTCATTTACGCCCGAGATGGTTTTGTCATTTTCATTTACTTGGCCATTTTTGTCATTTTGTTGCAAGCAACAACATCGTTTCTTCGTTGTTGTTTCTATGTGCATTTGCCTTAATATATTACCGCTTCCTCAAACTATTTTTGCAACAACGACAGCAGCATCAGCTGCTAGGCGAGTGTGGAAATATCTCATACAGGATGGACGGTACTTTTCTGTTGTCACTTCCATTGTTGTTGCAATTGCTGCAAGTGGTGCTTATTGTTGCCTCGACAGTTTTTGTTGCTGTTGTTTCAACTTGACAATTTTCTAACTAGTTTCACTTAAACACTATCATTAGAACATGCAGGAAAATGCATTTTAGCGTAGTAAAACTGAATGAGCCGCCAACCATCGTCGTCAACACACAGCAACAGCAACAGTCAGCTGCGGAAACAAAACTGGGATGATGATGAAACGAACGTGGCAACAAAGAAGCCCAGCAAACGTTGTTGTAGTGGTCTGATGGCTAAGTTGTGAATGACAAAAAGAAATGATTAATTTAATGGACTAAGTGATGAAGCGACGAATTTACTTAATTGTTAAATCGAGTCAATTACAGAGTGGAACAAAAGTCAGAGTACATTCATATGGATAGCTGCATAGTTCAAATTAAAACATAAAAATTTACAGCAAAAAAAAACATAAATTAAACAGTACAAAAATTTCTGTAAGGTGGCCTGACACACCCAATGTAATTTCTGCAAAAATTTAGTAGGTCATTAAATTCTGATTAATTCAATAATACTGATGTTTTTAAGTGATACTTCTTATGTGTAAAGTAGTTGAAAGCTTGTGGAGCATAAACGGTTGACGATAGAACTTTCGGTCGTCGTAGAACATCGGAAAAAATGGATTGAGCAGAGACTCAATTCAAAAGAAATCATCATTTCTATATCTTTTGGAGTATTGTCATCTTTTTGAGGGGTAAATCTCCCAGACCCGGAGAGACCGGATTCAGTGCGCTTGTAACAAAGATATGTATGCAAATCTTAAAGGATGAATTCGGTCATATGTATGAGAGGTACCAGTAGGGTTGTGGCACATGTTTCGGTTTTCTGGGGGGTTTTCCTACTACTACAATATAACAATTCAAATATCCTTCAGTTTTCTGTCTGGAAGGCATGGGGGAAAAATATTTTTCCATGGAGGCACAAGAACGGGTCGGTCAGTCATATTTTCATTTTAATTCTTTGTACAGTCAATGCTGGACAATCCAAGAGAATATGTGGTATTTTGCGCTCATGATTCATTCACGATGATGGGTCCAAATATTTTGCGAAGTATTTTCTCTCCAGAACTTATAAAATAGATTGATCCGCCTGCGTCATTACCCAGGATTCTACGCAGAAGAGCAAGATAGGTAGGATCAGAGTCTGGTAGAGTTGGATCTTCGTTCGTCGAGAGAGGGCTTTATTATTAAGCATAGTAGCAGAGATTTTCGATCAATACCCGTCTCTTGATTTCAAGGCTGACATTATTATTCTTGTTATGGCAGAGCCGAGGTAGACAAACTCATTTACCACCTTCAAAGTTATAATTGTCAACGTTCCCGCAGCGGCCCAAACGAGTAGACTTTTTGTTTGTTGAAACAAATAACTTGGTTTTGTCCTCATTAATCATCAGAATCATCGTGGGACCGGCCGTGGCATGATGGTTAAAAACCCATCATCGACTACTATGCGGGAAATCCCGGGTTCGATTCCCGCCTCCAGTCATCTACATTTTTCTTTCATTGCCGGCCTACTCGATGTTGTCGACAGCAACGTCGCAGTATAAGTGTTGAGTCAATCTGCATGTCTAGTAAAAAGCTTCTCAAACTGTGACGTTCGCATTCGTCGATAAACAATTTGGTGTCATTAGTTGTGAATCTAAAAATAGAAAGCGTGTAAATTCACGCTTCCATATCTCATTCTTGGGGTGTAAAAGGAAATAAAGGAAGTAAGTATTCATCAGACCCACTTCTGGGGACTGCTTCTCAACGTTTGAAAAGGCCGCAGTAACATCCCGCAGTCTCGGCGATTGTGGCTTTGGTTAAAGACGGTGTCAGTCGTGTTTACTGCTGTCTTCCACATGATCATCTCGATTGTGATGTTAAAAAGGTCGCATGACAGATTAACGCCTTGGTAGAAAATTTCTTTGTAAGATTAGTGCCTATTTTCACTGAAGACTTCATGTCAGTCAGTGTCATTCCGCAAAGTCGTCAGCCATAACATCTAATAGTTTTTATCATATCGGATGATCGAATGCAGCTTTGTAGTCGATAAGAGGATGGTAGGTGTCGATCTGGATTTCTTGGGTATTCTCCAGAATTTGTCGTAGTGTAAATATCTAGTCGGTCTTGGATTTACCAGGTACTCTGATAAGGTCCAATTAGTTTCGCTAGAATAGGCTTTAGTCACACACATCACATACTAGACAGGACCTAAGAGGCGATAGGTAAAAGGCTGATCCCGCGATAGTTGGTATACACACTTGAATCGCCTCTGTTAAGCACAGGACATAGAACACTCAGATTCCAATCATCGGGCATGAATCCCTTGAGCCAAATCGTGTTTGGTGCATACACATTGCCAGATCATCGCTGCCGGCTTTAAAAAGCTCTGCCGGCAGTCTATCGGCTCCCGCAGCTTTGTTATTTTTAAGCCGTACAATTGTTGTTCTAATCTCATTTTGGCTTGGTGGTGGACAGTCTACACCATCGTCGATGATTGACGTGATTTCGGGAACGAGCAGAGAACGAAAGTTTCCCTCCATATTTGCAGGACACTATGAATGTCAGTGACCAGATTTCCGTCTCCATCCATACATGTGGACATCCCTGGTTCAAAACATTTGCTTATTATCATATGGTATAACTTTCGGGCTTTTTATATCCCTGTCTTTCTCTTTTCTCCATAGACGCTTTTTCCGCCTGAAGAGGCATGTCATCTCCCTCCTCTTCTCATTACAAAGCTCCGTCACTTCACGCGTTGCCATTGGCCGCAGTTTTGCCTTGTATGCAGCATCTATTTCCCCAGACATTTCGCGACATTCATCATCGTACCAGGGCTTGAGCTTGGATTTTCATAACCCAGTACGGTCGGTGCGGTACTGGTCATAGAATTCGCAAAATGCTGACACTGGGTGTCGGTAACGTCAGAATTAGGGGGTTGGTTCGAAGTAATTGAGAGAGTTGCTTGGAGTATGCATTGGCTATCTCGGTGTTCTGCAGCTTTGTGTTGTCTAGCTTCCTTTGCGTTTGGTTACGTTTTTAGCACTGCTCATTAGCGCCCATACCTTGGCTGCAACTAGGTGGTGATCCGAGTCAATGTTCGCACCGGGCAGCACGTCTATAAAGCTTGAGACATGCCTTCAACGTAATTAATTTGGCTTCTTGCATTTTGATCAGAGGATATCCAGGTTGCCTTGTGAATATCTTGTTCCACTCACTGCCAAGTTTCTTGCCGTCGCTAAGCTAGCCATTCTAAATCCGTTAACGGAGTTGTTGCTGTGTATTAGACTGAATTTTCCGACTGCTGAACCAAAAGCATCTCCCCTTCCTATTTTAGCATTAAAATCTCCCAGAACAATTTTAATGTTCGGTCACTTATAAGGTTAAACTGCGAGACCAGATCGAGACCATCCATCCGAGACCATAAGTAACTTGAGGTTTCTACTCGTACAAGGCAACACTGTCGGCGTATTTGCCTTCACCATGCATTCGGCCATCTTAACCAATTCATTGACTCGGGTTAACTAGACGCGGAGACAAAACTCCTCCCTTATGTCTCCCTCCTTTTTTACGTTTCTAGCAATAGTAACCTCTCGCCATTCATTCCTGACGGTGCTTTCCACCAGAATGCATCCCAATCACTAAACTGTCAACTCCCAGATCTTGTACTCGAGATCTCACGACTAAGTCTCACTAAGATTTGCACACACTGCACACACTGTCCTTTGTATACGCTGAGGGATTTATTAGTGAATTTAAAACGAATTTGGCCATTTGATTCCTTCAGGGATTTTAGAGACTCTCTCACCAGAGCAGCCCTTAAGTTTGATGCTGCCCTGAAACCAACCCGCGTTTTCACAGATTGACAACTGATCAGGATTTTCATTAAAGATTTCAATGACCACCGTCAGGAAAGTTATTTTCCTCAAAATTCCATTTTTGTTTAGGGAAACTTCCATCCTTGTATCGCTAATAGACCTTCCAAACACTAGTTGACTTTAAGGCCTCTTAGGTGAGGGTAATTAAGTAACAAATTGTTGTTTTCCTCCGTCTATGTTTACACCCATACACGCAGAACTCCCTTAGCCCACTCCCAAAAAGCCACCTGCACAAGAGTGCGTTCGACGGCTGGCTTTTCAGAGAGCCGATGATCGGCTCTACGCTTTCTTGGACTATTTACTTCTTCTCTTACAGAATACAATTTCTTGCCCAGCGTCACCACTCTCATATACCAATGTATTTCGCTGGGACTCAACACACTCTATGTCAACTACCGGCATTAGGTAATACACTCAACAACTCCATAGTTCGTGCTGATGGTCCAACATGGTCATCATTGTTCCCTATACTTTCGCATGGCATTTCTAACAACACCAGCGACAACAACAACAGCAACGACTGCAACAAGAGTGACTAAAAGGCATTTTCCGAGAGAATGAAAAACTGTAATTTAACTTAATGATTATTTTATAAGTATAACTCAGTCTCTAGCTTACTCTATTGCTTTGCAAAAACAAAACAGAAACGAATCTTGGAAAAAAGCTAATAATAATGTTGTACTTAGTACCAGCAACAGTAACAATACAACAGCAGCAGCAATGACGCAGCCACAGACACAGTCACGGCAAAACCATGTTCTGGAATCCAGAATTAAACCAGTGGATGTGGGAATATTAGCCGTGAAGCAAATTATACAACCCGCACTCTATATTGTTACAGGAATGAAATTTTGCAAGACGTTATGACCGTACCTGGAACTAAGTGTAATGATCATGTTACAGAACATGGAACGTTTAAGAGTGACCACAAGAAAATGCCACACTATCAAGTTTGAACACATAAGAATGTAAATGATGGAAATTCCAATTAAGAAAGTAAATGTGCGTAAAGAACAAGAGTACTTTAAACATAACGCAGATGTAGCATAATACTCTCAAGGACATGATAGTAGTCACAGACGGTGGGGGTAAATGGATTGAAAACTCACAGGTGTGCGTGCCAGGGATTAGGTTTATGTTATTGACCAAGTAATGCAGTATGTTTATGCAGTATGCAACTTGATTATGTAAATGGAATGAGATAAATATTAATTATGATGTTTATTATACAGGTGGGACAGTGCCATGGCATTATTCTTACTTAAAAAAAACTTTATTTCCCTTTACACCCCATGAATGAGGTATGGGATAGGTTCTCGCGTTGTTGTGAATTGACACGCTTTCTATTTTTGGATTCACAGCTAACGGCACCTACTTGTTTATGGACGAATGCGAATGCCACTGTTTCAGAAGCTCTTACTAGACATGCCGATTGGCATCATCATGGCATTATTCAGCGTAGTAAAAGGTGCGTTCACGTAAGAATAGAAACAACGATTCTTTGGATATAGCGCAATTAAACTTTGCGCTCATTTACAACGTGTGCAGAAATTAAAGGAGTCAAGTTCAACAATGATGAAAGGGAAAAATGAGTGGGGGTCTGTCATTGTATAGGACCACCTTAAGGGTTAAAGATAGAGGGTAAATGTGTTTTGAGGAACTGTTTGGGTTACAAAAATATTGTGGTTCGGTCATACATTTGGCTTCTCTGGGGGCACCTCCGAGGCAGTTGGAGTAGTGGGAGCAAAACTTATGAAAAATTTATTTTTAGGGGGGTATAGATGGGTGTATGTATGTTTAGAAAAATGTTAGCAGGGCAAAATGACTGGAGGTCGGACATATATTTTACCCCTCTAGATGCAACTCCGGGGCTGTTGCGGGGATTGATGCGGATTTTTTCCCCTTTCCCACCAACTTTGACATGGTTCAAACGACTTAAAAACTCATGAATCGAACCGCTGAAGCATGGTTGCATCGTGGGATTGGACGCGCAGATAGCAGCCCTATTACCAATCTACTGGAATGTAAGAACGCTCAGAGACGGCGATAACATCACCACCGGTTTGAACGCCATGTATCTGCAAGCAGAACGTGAAATGTTACGGTACGGCCTTGCTTTCCTCAGTTTAAGTGAAATTCGATGGACTGGCTCTGGTGAGTATTCGTCTCCAAGCTCACTTCTCTTTGTGGACTTTGAGAAAGCGTTTGACAGCATCAACCGTGAATACATATGGTTAGCCTTGCGAAGAAGATATATACCTGAAAAATTAATATTTCTGATCAAGGAAAGTTATAACCAGGCCAGATGTTTCGTTCTCCATAAAGGAAAGCTCTCCGACCCATTCCATGTTCAAAGTGGAGTGCGTCAGGGATACATATTGTCACCTCTATTATTCCTAGTAGTTATGGAAGATGTTCTTAGTTCCATCGAGAACCGAAGCCAAGGAATACAATGGCAAATCAACGGCAAATACCTAAATTACCAGCCTATTCTCATAGGCTGTGTGATCTGAAACGGACAGCATTAGATCTCCAGGAAAAGCTGCAACATACGGGTCTTAAAATAAACACCAGCAAAACAAAGACTCTTAGCATAGGAACCGAAACAACAGCTCCATTAAGGGTAGGTGATGAAACCTACAAATATGTTCCAAACTTTTGCTACATTTGGTGTGAGATTGATGCTGAAGGAGGTTCTGATTTAGATGTAAAGGGCAGAATAAGCAAGGCTAGATCGTCGTTCGGTATACTAGCTCCAATATGGCAAAATAACAAAATCAGCCTCCATACAAAACTGCGAATTTTCGAAGCATGTCTATTAGACCGTATCACCTTACAGGCACACAAAAAAAAGTTCTCCGTACACCAGCGAATATGAAACATTGTTCCAAGGACATTTCAAAAAAAATTTTTTTTATTTTTTTTGCCGAACGTAGGGGTCGCCTTTTTAGTTTTTTCGTTATATCTTCCATATTAACAGTCCGATCTTAAAGCTTGATACAGCGAATTTTTTGTCTCGGCGAGGCCAATATTTTTGCTCTTAGGTCCATTGACCTCAAGTGTACCGTTCTAGTACTTACCCCCCAAATCTAATTTCCTACCACCCTAATGTCACACCCTAATGTTAGAAATTTATAGCTCTTCGCTTTTGCGAAGAAAGTGTCTCGATAAATACAGCACAACTATCTAAAAAATGCTTTTATAAATTCATTGTTGCCGATCGTAGGGGTCACCTTTTTAAATTTGTCATAGCTTCAGTATTTACACTCAGATATTAAAGTATGATATATCGATGTGTTTGTCTGTGGCAGACCAGATGGCGGACGGCTGTAATTGACGCCCTATGCTCCAATGGGAGTTAGAGGAACACATATATATATACAATCATGGGGACCTTTTCCAAAAAGGGGACTTTTGTATGTAGTTTTTGACCGATCGGGATCATCTTTAAACTGAACCTACGCTTTAAGGATATATGCTTCTGTTCCAAATATCTCGCAGGGATAGACCCTTAAAAATCGACATTTTGTATGGGAGGTGGGTGTAGTTTTTGACCGATCGGGCTCTGTTCAGAATTTAACCACCTAGAGCATAGAAGCTTATGTTCCAAATATCAGCTCGTTCGGGCTCATCTTAAAAAAGAAAAAAGAGAAACTCCGCGTTTAGGATATAAGTTTGTGATCAAAATTGCAATTTTCGACATCTTTGAAACTACGGCTGTAGTGGCAGGGACAGACCCCCAAAAAGGGGCAATTTGTATGGGAGGTGGGAGTAGTTTTTGACCGGTCGGGATCATTTTAGAACTTAACCTCCGCTTAGAGCATGGGGCTTGTGTTCCAAATATCAGTTCGATATCTCTTAAAATACAGCTGTAAAGGCGGTAACAGACTCCAAAAAGGGGAGTTTGTATGGGGGTGAGAGTAGCTTTTGACCGATCGGGCTCATTTAAGACTTAGCCTCCTTTGAGGATAAAAGCTTGTATTCCAAATTTCAGATCGATATGTCTTAAACGCTGTAATCGCAGGGACAGACGGTCAGACAGACGGACATCTTTAAATCGACTCAGAATTTGACGCTGGTCATTTGTCTCCAATATATAAAAATCTCGTGTCACGGTGTTTGGGGCAGCAATCCTCCGAAACGGCTCTACCAATCTTTATGAAATTTTGTATTTCTAATTGGTAGGACTTAATAGGTACTATTGTATTTTCATACCATTAGGTGGCTATGTACAAATAGGTAGGTGGCGCTGGTGTGGAATTATACCGAAAGTTTGAACGAATGGACCAATTTAACTGAAATTCAGAATGTGCATTTGTTTGATCAAGAGAACATGGACCTGGTATGTGGCGCTGAAGAGGACCAATTTCGTAAGTTTATATTGATGGTCCAATTTTATTCAAACCCAGTAAACATCTTTGTGTTGATCGTATGGACCAATTTATCATAAATTTAGAAAGTATATTTGTATGATCATGAGAAAAAATGACTGTAGATGTGCTGGGGTAGATTTATATCAAAAAATTTACCGATGGACTAATTTAAGTGAAATTTAGAATGTAAGTTTGTTTGATCATGAGAACAATTTTTTTTAAAATTGACCCGGTAGTTGGTGGTTATTTCGAAAATTGAAAAAGGAACTCCACAAAAATAGTGCGAGGCATGTAAAATGTATTTTTTAGGCACAGAGAAATGAATGAATATATAGACCAAAATATTATGATTGATTATAGGGCGAAATTGGCGTGGCAATTGTATTTTTTCATCCACAGAGCATAAACATTCAATGCACAGATGATATTTAGCACTACAGATATGAAGATGCAGACACAATTCTTATTTTCGATAAGTAGTTTTAGCACTAGAGCCACAAATGGCGCTACAGACATGAATATACAGAAGAATTGGGTATTTTCGATCAGTAGGGGATGTGGCATTTCACAAATGTATTTAGTCGTGACGAAATAAAATTTGATACACAGATAGTACTTAATATCTTAACATATGGTACATTAAAGACTACAACTACTTAGCTTTATGCTATGATACATTGGAAGATCGAAAATATGAACTTTAATATCCCAGCGGTAAATGAAGCGAAGTACGTATTTTGTAATCCAAGACTTCAGTGTGACATTGTAAGCGAACGATCTAAGTACTTAGAATGTCACGCGTGTGTAATGTAAAAAATATCGTCCACTCATTATAACTTCAATTGAAATAGCATCCACTAACATCGTCACTTACTTTGTAATCAGGCGTGTTATCAAGCTCGCTTAAAACTCTATTTGTAACGTAATTGCAAAATAAACCTGGAAATTCTGACACAGCGTTTTGTTCACAATTCCAAATTTACTTGGGCAAAGGGGAAGACATTGCTGAATGAAACCAAGGCGAATGGGTTGTTCTTGAATTAGTGTATTCATATCGTGGAAGGAATGTGACTACCGATAATTTTTTACGAGCCATTATCTAGCATTAGAACTGTCAAAGCAAAAAATTACTATTGTTGGTACAGTAAGAAAAACAAACGTTTATAAGCATCCTAATCAGAGCTCGCAAAATATGCTCAACCAAATTTTACTGCGCGGTCTGATCACTTAAAATACCGAAACAAATGAGACGGAATCGCTCAGTGTCTGAACAGCAACCATTTTTTCGTTTTGTTCGTGTTCTTGCTCTCAGGTTTCGGGTTGAACGTAATATATGAATCTGTCTCTTACTGACCGCTCAATACGAACAGAAGCTTACGTCGCTCAGTTCCTGAGAATCAGTAAGTGAGCAAAGTAGGCAGTGTCCGCAAAAAAGGTCTTTATTTTTATTGTTGCTTTGCATGATGTTGTTGCCTTAAACATTTCGTCATATGCTTTAAAGAGGATGGAAGTATAAAAGGGGATGCGTACGTTTGCCTATCTACACGCGCAACACACATACATGCTCAAAAGACCATTTGACGATTTTTTGCGAAGTAAAGGGTCTCGAGTAAACTCGTGAGCCGATCTAGTGAACAGAAATGCTCGTCGGTTGAGCAAAGAGCAAGCCAAAGAAGAACGAAGTTGTAGGGTTTTTTCGCGACAGTTTCGCATCATTTCAGTGAATGAGTGGTTTTTTCTGACAACAAGAACAAGAGAGACCAATTATTACGAGCTCTGATCCTAATTATTACATCAATTTTTTTTATGAAAAGGAAACTGTTGTTATGTATGTGCCGAAAAAATACAGACTGGTATATTTGCTTACAACTTTTCACTTTTCAAATTAATCCTCAATAGCAAGAAAGTAAGCTGCACAAAAGGCGCATATTTTTAGAGCAACCCAGCGAAGCCTTTACGAAAGAAAATATCAAAAGGCATAGTCGACTTTCTCGCGCAGAAACCTCTGCATCGGAAGTATAAAGCCTCCAAGCCAACTACGCATTCGCATTCTTCAAAACGTGAATGCGCTAGCGAACGAAAAATGTGAAAATCTTTTCAGTCGAAGAAGGATAGGTTATGTTAAACATGGGTCCATTTCCAAATTTTCACACCAAATATTCCTATTCTTTTATGTTCAAGCCATTTTGTTGCTCTGATGAAGGCATAGAAGTTTCGCAAATCGCTAACTGATAGACAGGTATTGCCCATAAGTGTGCGATGACCAAGCTTTTCATATCTCAGGTCACGAAAAGCTGGATAGTGACATAGAAGATATTCCGTTGTCTCCTCTTATTCAAAAGTCGTTGTTGGAAAGGTGTAACCTTTCAGCGTGTCACCTGCCAGTCACCGGTTATTACAGCTATGATGTTCCTCAGGTGGACTATGGACAGAATCATCACAAATCGTGTCCCCTGCATATCCATTGTAGGCCAAATATGTTTGGTCGCCGTGCAAGTGGGTTCTCTCACCCATTTTTCCTTAGCAATGAGGTTCAGTTTCCCCGCATTTAGTTGTTTCCCCTTTAGAAGGAAAAAAAAGATCTTTACTGAGTGCATAACTTGCAAGAAACCTGTTTGTCCATCAAGCCGACCCACAAATTCTCTAACGACAACTTATTGTAATAATCACAAGCTTTAAACATTTTTTTTTAACTATACAAATTTAAATTTTCTCGGTAAAACTACATGTATACTTACTTAATTTCCCTTTACACCTCATGAATGAGGTATGGGATGCTTCTCTCGTTGTTGTGAATTAACACGCTTTCTATTTTAGACGGCACCTACTTGTTTATCGACGAATGCGAACGTCACTGTTCGAGAAGCTTTTACTAGACATGCCGATTATCTCGACACTTATACTGCGAAGTTGCTGTCGACAACATATAGGGGACCGGCAATGAAAGAAAAATTTAGATGACTGGAGCCGACAATCGAATCCCGGGATCTCCCGTATGGTAGTCACGTGTTCTTTCGGGTAAAACTAATGGGGTCATAATATGACCCAAACATAACGTGCGTGATTCTAACATAGTAGCAGGGTTAATTCACGAATCCGTATACAAATTATTTTTTGACTCGGTACAATGAAGGTTTACTACTTTGTCGAAACTATGTTGAACAACACAAATCCCCAAGATGTAAGAAACCTACCCCGTTTAACCACACTGCAACACAATACCTATTCCTTCTAACCACACAACATATCAAACATATCAAAGTATCCACAATGATTGTACAACAATATCTACTTGTGCCCCATATTATTATTATAATAATCTTGTACAAATGTATTACATAATAATTTATCTTGTTGATGAAATTAAATTTCCTTTATTCTCACGAATTGCAGCATCACATTCTCTGATACAGAACTCAAACTAACCAAACAGTTCTGAACACGTTCAGCAAAAACACGTAACCGTAGATGGATGATGTTGTCGTCCTCCTACAACTTAACATTGGAGAGTGAACGAATGTGATAAGATGTTCGTGTGTGCATTCAAATGTTTATGTTGTTCATGCCACTTCTGGAAACAATTGCATCACTCGGACAACAACTGCAGCATGAATTACAACAGCAATAGCATAGAGAACAGCAGCAACAACAACATAATGATACAGACCCAAAAATATATATGGGACTGGAAAAAGGTGTTTCACAACTGATAAGAACTCCTGTCGCACAGGAAAAGTTTACTTTTCTCCAAATTACAGAAGCTGCTATCGCTCAGTCAGGCAACCGCTCGACAGTTTGTTCGGCTCACTTAGTGTCACATCCATCTGGAATTGGGCGTGATGGGTATGACAAAGTCATATGTTTCACAACAGATGTGGAGTAATCAAAAGTTGGCTGTGGCCGTCCAATGCTCGAAAGATTTGTGACGCATGTTAACATTCTTGAAAAATGGAACTGCTATCATTTGGATGATGTAGTTTACTTTTGCTGTGATGTCACAACGTAATGGGGGGAGGTTTAATAAGTGTTGTCAAATGTAAAGTGTTTTGCATAAAGTCAGTGTTATGATAGAAAATAATCTAAATACATGTGTAATTTGTATGTGCCACTTTGGCCAAGTTGCTTGAAATATTAAAACTACTCTATGGCAGAAGTGTAAACAAGTTTATGTTTTAACTTTCCGACCAGCAGAAAATGTTTGTTGCTAGGACTACATGATGTTACTGCAGCCTTTCCAAGCATTGAATTTTCCAAATTGCAGGTTTCTTGATCAATAATTTATTTCACTGCTGTACAAATCTAGAGAACTAATTATGGGAAAATCCACATAAGCTTCTAATAGACCTCTTACTTGTAAAGAGCTAGAGACTCTTTTAAAGCCCTTTTTCGTCTAAAGTGATAGCATATATTGTGTATCTACTGTTACATAACACAGTGCAACATTTCTAAGGTCATCGTCTGGTGCCACCTTCGTGAACATATCATGAAAAAAATATACTTTTTACCCATATTTTTGTAATTTTCATGCACTAGATGCAATTTTTTCGGGTCGGTCTATTTGAGACTTTTTTTGCTCGGATTTAGATCTAAAACTTTGCCGAAGACGAAAAGAAAAAATTCCGAACAGTTTATGAAATATGGACTCCGTAAAAATGGTCAACAAATCGTGTTGGGGTGAAAATATTGGAGTATCCATAAAAAAATGTTTCGATGTAATAGGGCCAAATCCTTTGGGTATTTTTTTAGTTTCGGTATATACTTCAAAAATAGCTGGGTACGAAGGTGGCACCAATTTATGTGTTGCACTGTGTAATACTAACACCACCATAACTCGTAATCTAAGCGAGTCCCTATATCTTTTCTCATTAGGGGTTTCTTGTTCCCTAGGCCACTCCAATGAGCACAGGTCCACTTCTTATATCCCATTTAACAAAAAAAGTAGGCTTCATTTGTCTCTATTAAAAATTTACCTCGATATTCGCTCAAAAGTTCTCGCAAATTTCTACCTCAATTATTATACCACACCTCCCTTGTGATTACAACATCCTTGCTTGTTTGTTGTATTTCACAGCAACTTGACTTTAGCCCAACCATTTTTGTTAATATTGTTTTCATTGCAATTCTTGTTTCTGTTGTTTCCATATTTTCCTTGAAGTTTTCTTCTTCTTCTTCTTCTACTTCAAGTGATGTTGTTATCTCAAGCACTTATATGTAATTTGGACTTGAAAAGAAAATTGTATGTTTTCTTCTTCTACCTCATCTTGTTCTTTGTTCTCATCTTCAACTTGAACAACTTGCAAAGTTGCACCAACAACGAAGACTTGATGGACAACAGTAACAACAACAACTTTTGTACGACAACAAATGTTCTCGCACACTGTTTGTAATAACAATACGTTGAAGCGTTGTTGTTGCTGTTGTGGTTGCTACTGTTTCATACTTGTAGTATCTCAGCATCAACATTATTATCACACATCATAAAGTTATTATAGATTGCTAGTACAGTTTAATTGAGTTAGGTTCAGGTAAGATTAATATATATGTCTAGTCACAAGTTATAGCAGCCTAAGTCTGTTTTAAGTTTTTTTAAGAGCTGTATCCCGTTGCCGTCTTTAGCGCTCCGTAGCTAGTAAGCCACACCAAGTTTACACAGCAGCTCTTTCACCTGGTCCATCCATGGTCGCCCTCTCCTGCGCCTATAATCGAGTTTATTGCCGAAGACTTTTCGAGCCGGAGCGTTATCGTCCCAGCGGCTTGCGATCAATACTAGTCTCTTGATTTCCAGGCTGATAATATTATTTTTGTTTACGGCGGAGCCGAGGTAGACAAAAAAAAAATCTACTACTTTAATGTTATAGTTGTCAACGTTAACGCAATGCCATAAAAAATTAGATCCTTTTGTTCGTTGAAACAAATATCTAGGCTTTGTCCTCATTTATCACCAGACCCACTATCGTCGACTGATTCGCAATACTCAAAAAGGCCGCAGTAACTCCCCGCAGTCCACGGCCATAGATATCTATGTAATATCTATGTTATCATGTGACTTTTGGTAAAGATGGTATCAGTCCTATTTACTACAGTCTTCTGCCTGATCAACTCCATTACGATGTTAAAGAGAAAGCATGAAAGACTGTCGTCTTGTCTAAAGCCAGGCTCGGTAGAAAAATGGCTCTGTCAGATTTTTGCCTATTTTCACTGAAGACTTTCTGTCAGTCAGTGGCATCCCTCTGCAAAGTCGTATCAATTTTGCGGGGATACCAAACTCAGCCATAGCATCCGACAATTTCTGTCGTATCAGACTGTCGAAAGCAGCTTTGTAACCGATATACAGATGGTAGGTATCGATCTACATTTTTTGGATCTTCTCCAGGATTTGTCGTAGTGTTAATATCTGTTCGGTCGTGGATTTACCAGCTTTAATGCTACACTGATAAAGTCCAATCAGGTTCGCTAAAATGAGTTCTAGTCTTTCACATAACATACTAGAAAGGACCTTGTAAACGATGGGTAAAAGGCTGATACCGCGATAGTTGGTACACATACTTGGATCGCCTTTCTTAAGCACAGGACATAGAAAACTCTGATTCAAATTATCGGACATGCATTTCTTGAGCCAAATCGTGTTTATTAGATGATGCTTGCACGTTCCCAGATCATAGCCGCCGGATTTTAAAAGCTTTGTCGGTAGTTCCTTGGCTACCGCAGCTTTACTATTTTTAAGCCGTTTTGGCTCGGTGGTGGACAATCTAAGCCGTCGTCTATGGTGTGATTTCGTCACTTATTATGCCTTCGGGAACGAGCAGAATACGAAAGTGTTTCCTCCATATTTGCCGTTCACTCTGAGTGTCCGTGACAAGATTTCTGTCTCTGTCATTACAAGTTGGCATTCCTTTTACAAAACCTTTGCTTTTTACCTTTTGTTAGAACTTTCGGGCTTTACCTCTATTACTGCTATTTTCGATACCCTTTTTTACCTATATCCCTATAGTTTTCGATATCCTAGCTCTCTCTTTTCTTTCGTAGACGCTTTTTCCATCTGAAGAGACGTTCTATCTCCATCCTCTTCTCATTGTAACGCTCCGTCAAGATAGGCGTTGCCAGTTTTGCCTTGTATGCAGCATTATTTTTCCTCAGCCATTTCGCGGTATTCATTATCGTACCAGTTTTGTCTGAGCATGGTTTTTCATAGCCCAGTATGGTTGTTGCGGCCGTGGTCATAGAATTCTCAATATGCTCATATCTCATATTCTCAATATCGGAGGTAGCATGTCATTTGGGTTACTCAACATTGCGCCTTCTCACATTTACTATCACTGAAAGGCTGTTCAATGACATTGCCCGGGAAATACGTGATCTCTCGGATATTGTGAGTTGCTTGGGGACCTCCAAAGAGAGTTTCTGGTTATTCCCTGGTGAATTACGATCAAAATACTCAAATAAGAAAATCCCCCATCCTCCACATAAACTAACCTATCAATATATACAAAACAGAGCGTTATCAACATCAGGCATTTCCCCATGTCTTCAATATAGTGTGGAACGTTTACAAATGCTATACAAATCTCATATCAGTTCAGACCCATACTAAAAACCAACGCAACAACTCTTTTATTATATCCGCGCTCTTTTGTCGACTTTAACTAGACCAATCATAGTGTTTGCTCGCTCACTTATTTTCAACAACTTTTCATATTTGGCTTGCCACTTTGTTCGGCAGCTTAAAAACAAAACAAAAAAACAAAGATGGAAAAAATATATCCTGAAAAAGTAATCTCAACAGTCATTGTGTGGTAAGAAAGTTATTCAAGTAGTTCGCCGTTACTCTTTTTTTGTTTTTGTTTCTCTCGCGTATTTGTTTGTTAATACTCGTCGTACTCTGTTGTAGTGCAAGTGGTTAAAAATTTTAATTAATTTTACGCGCCTTTTTCTGCGTCCACCACATTTTCTTCGGTGTTTTGTTTTCCCCGCACACTTTTGTATGACCAACAACAAGAGGTCTTTTGTTTATAGTTTTTTTTTTCAGGCGTTGTTGCTGTGATTGTTGTTGCTTTGTTTGCATCCTTATGAATATCAACGACTCTGCTGGTTTGTTTGTTCATTGGCTCAGCCGCCATTTATTTTTTTTATATGATGAAGACCATGGAAGAAAGACGGATATGAAACGCAGTTTTCACAAATTGAACTTGGTTCGAGTGGGGAGGGGGAGAGGATGTCGGAGAGTATAAATCATAAGATTAAAAAGAACAAAAGAGGAAGACGATAGAGTTATTAAATGAAAGATGCTTTGGCGTTATGAAGTAATCGAATTTTTAAATACTTACACAGAACAACACATGATTTTGGGACTCAATTCTGAGAACTGCACATGAAAGTATCCCCAAAAAGAAGAAGTTCTGTATTATCCGTTTTGTCAAGTTACATGCCATAATAATTTAATATCGATTTGAAGTTAGTAAGTATCGTATTAGGGGAATTTGTCACGTTTTAGGCTCTTTTGTTTGCCATAACATAAACACAATATGGTGGCGTATGATTATCATAAGTAATATTCAACGTAACTCATACGCCATTGAGTACAACAGTTTTATTGTAACTGCTACAAATACCAACCCAGTTCAAAATCATTTGATGTGAAACTGATGCTTATGTAGGGAACGTTATATGAAGAGATTAAAGGAATTGTAATTCTTATTATACCATCACTCTTAGGGATGAGGGTATATATCATTTGATACGAAAAAAAGTGTAACGCATTAAAGGAAACGAGTTAGACTCCAAGTATCTTAAGACTAAATTCGTTTCTGAACTTTTTAAGAAGAATGAGCTATGTCCGTCTGTCTGGCTGGCTGGATGGCTGGTCAGCAGGATAACTCAAGTAAACCTTAACGGATCGGTATGAAAATTTACCAGTATTTATATTTTTCGAAACTAACTTATGGGATTGTAAATGGGCAGAATAGACCCACCCCTTCTGGTACCTCCCATACAAAATTACCTATTTTTGGATAATTAATATTTCTTCCATAGCTGCCAAATAGACAATCTAAATAGAATAGAAATCTAAATTTGGTCAGATTATTTATCTTGCAATAGTTGACAAACCCTAAGAAACCCAACACATTTGCCACACCCCTTCTGGTACCTCCTATACAAATGACCGAATTGACCCTTATAGTTTTACATACATATCTTTTTTTAAGTAAACTGAGATCACTTAAATTTTGCGTATGATGTTCACTTATGAAAATTAGACTCAGGTATGAATATGGACTATATCGCTTCACTTGGGGTGTTATGAAAATTGGCCGATAAATTAATGTTGAAATAGGAGGCGAAACCTCAGAAACCTAACTATTTGACACACCCCTTCTGGTACCTCCCATACAAATGACCTAACACACCCCCATAATCTATATATATAAAAGGCTTGGGTGACTGACTGATCACTCCACAGCCCAAACGGCTAAAGCTAGAACTGTAAAATTTAGAATGTAGATTTCTTTCATGACGTAGGCGCGCACTAAGAAGGGATTTTTGGAAATTCGGACTGAAAAGAGGTAAAATGGGCGTGACACCGCCCCATACAACTGGAATTGTAAAATGACTGTATCTTTTGAACCATTATAGGTAAGAAGTCGAGGTTTGGTACCTATATCGGTCGTATAAGAAAAATACATTGTCTGTGGAAAGTGGGCGGTGCCACACCCATTTTTAAAAAAAGTTATATTGGCCAAATAAATGGACCGATTGCAATTGAATTTTCTATGTGTGATACTGTCCATAGGGCCTTTATTGTAGCCTACATAAAAAAATAATTAGACTAAGGGCGTGGCACCGCCCACACAAACCGAAATTTCAATCGGTCATATCTCAAGCGCCATTAGAGGTATGAAGATGAGATTTGCTACATATGTTTCTGGTTCAAGGAAAATTGCGTCTCGTTGGAAAATAGGCGGTGCCACGCCTCTTTTTAAAAAATCTATATCATAGCGCCTCTATCAAAGACTACATAAAAAAAAATTATTAGACAAAGGGGCGTAGCACCGCCCATTTTCGAAATTTCCAAAGTTTCAATCGGTCATATTTTACGAGCCATTAAAGTTATGAAGATGAGATTCGCTACATATGTAAATGGTACATAGGGGATAATGTCTCGCTGGGAAATGGGCGGTGTCACGCCCCATTTGAAATAATTGGTATGTTGGTCATATAAATAGAACGATTGTAATTACAATTTCATATATTTAAAATTGCCTGACTAACTGATTGGGTGAAATGGCTGTAGATAGAATAATGTAATTTGGGGTGGTGTTCCCCTTTTCGTGTAAATGTCAACTAAGAATGGATTTTTGAAAACTCTTACTTTAAGGTGTAAAAATTACCAATAAGTAATAACCCAGACCAGTCGGTTAAATCGGTTAAAGCGTTTGTCTTATGAAGCGTTAGCATTTTATCTGTATTGAATACATTCTTAAGAAGTTTCATTGTAAGTACGGGTGAAGCAACGCGAGCCGGGACAGCTAGTCTTACATATATATCTTTTTTGTAAGTAAACTAAATTCATTCAAATTTTGCGTATGATGTTCACTTATGAAAATTAGACTCAGGTATGAATATGGACTATATCGGTTCACGCCTTCTGGTACCTCCTATACAAAATGACCTATTTTTGGAAAATTTATATTTCTCCCATAACTTTCAAACGGACACTTGGGGGGTTATGAAAATTGGCCGATTAATTAATGTTGAAATAGGAGGCGAAACCTCAGAGAGCCTAACTATTTGACACACCCCTTCTGCACCTCCCATACATATAACCGAACACACCACCATAATCTCACATACATATCTTTTTTTTAAAGAACATTGAATTCAGTAAAATTTTGCGTAAGGTGTACGGTGATGAAGATTTGAATCAGGAATGAACATGGACTATATCGGTTCACGCCCTAATTGTTCTGGCCCTAATTGTACCTCCTGTACAAGTAAGTCAAATTTTTTACGGTTTTGCTCCACAAACAGGCAAAAAATAATACATAAGTAATTTTATTTTATTTAAAAATCTATTAATTTCAATTACTCAAAATTTAAACAATATCTTGTATTGGGTGATGGTATTTATCAGTCAGTTTACCTGACTGAAATTTCTGTACTGGTTTTTTTTTAAAATTTGATTCAGCTAAATCGGACTAGTGGTTCTCGAGTTATGTCAAACAAAAGAGCCTAAAACGTGACAAATTCCCTATTCCTACTTACTAACTTCAAATCGATATTAAATTATTATGGCATCTAACTTGTCAAAACGAATGATGCCAAATTTCTTCTTTTTTGGGCTACTTTCACGTGCAGTTCTCAGAATTGAGTCCCAAATCAATGTGCTGAGCTGAAAAATGTTGTACTGTGTTAAACAAAATTTGAGAATGGTTGGCTATTAACGTATTCGCAAAGATAAGTTAAGTTTAATTTTAATTTCGTAAAAAAATTAAGTTGCTAGGTATCAATGCTGTTGGTTTCATTTTTGACTTGTTTCTGTTAATGTATACAAAACTTCAAATTAAAAACTTTTTTTAATGTTTCTTTTTTCAAGCCTTTTTCCCCACCATCTTGGCCATTTTGTTGTTTCCTTTAATATCTATATCACAATTTTTGTTCGCATCGCTTTTATAATAAGGTTCATAACTCGACCCTTTATTTTGTTGCTGCAACATATTGTCACCTGTAAAAAGTTTTAAAGGCTCAGCAATAATAAGGTTACATAAGTGTTTTCTACCTTTCCTTTTTGTTATCCGAAGTTCCCACACTACAGACGTTGCTTATAGTGAGAAACTTAATAGGAAAGATATTTTTTTTTATTTGATAATTTCAAGTATTTAAAAAGTTATGAAGAGTTTTCATGCAATTCGCTAAGGGAATATTGATGTCATTTAAAAAAAAAGCTTCGTGAAAATGAAAAGCGTCTTAAAATTAAGGCTAACGAGATAATGCTATGTTTATACTTAAATGGTTTTTGAAATTTTCACCATACCAGTTGTCGACGTAATGATGACAATAATACCAATGATTCTACATTTTTTCCCGCAAATATCAAAATTTCGTATTTGTTTTCAAATTACTGATACCTTAACACTATTGTTAACAACAGTCATCGTTGGGTCAGCTTTTGATATCTTAAACTTAACGTTGAGTTTATAATTCGGCAAAGTTTTTCAACAAGATAAAAATAATATACGATATCTAGCCAAAGCAGCTATATGTGCATTGCATATAGCCCCTAGAGTAGGCAGCAGCCCAGTCCATTTTGTAATAACAAAATTCTGCTATTAGATATTTTTCACCACCTTTTTATTTAATCTTAATAGAATCTTTGACCTAAAGGCTTTGTGACTTCTGTAAAGATAATTAACACACGAAAAAAAAGGTTACGCGAATATTTTTCTAGTCATTTAATCTTGGGGGATTTTTATTATGAAAAATATTCTTTGGCGGAGAACATTAAAAGTCTATACCTTTCATCGTATAATGGTTATTTTAGCGGTGTCCAAATGTCATTATCATTTCTAAAGATGCTAAATGATTATACGTTTTTTTTTTTTTTGTTTTTCATAATTTCTTTGCCTTTTTCTTGTTCTAATTATTGTTTCAATCTTAATTTAAACTTTTATACCTAAAAGAGTTTAAATTTTTTTGGTGAGGTAGCTGATTTTATATGAGCTTTGGACGCTGCCGCATGCAGAGGTAACAAAATGTACGAAGGCAATGTGGAATAGATATCATTTCCCTGGGTATTTGAGGGTATTTGCTCAAAGTGACTTTTCTGAACATAACATGTTTTCGTTATTACGAAGAGGTTTTTTTTTTGGTAATTTTTGTAAGTAATTTAATTTCAGATTTGTCTGTTAATAATTTCTTAATTGTGGGAATGGGGGATTTGCAAAATTTGAGTTTTTTTGTTCGTTATTCACCAGAGGTGCCCAAGCAGCTTACAACGTCCGTGTGATCACGTATTCTCCTGGCAATACTATTAAACATCTGTTCAGTGGTAGAAACCGGCCGGCCGTGGCATAGTGGCTAGAACACGCGACTACCATGCGGGAGATCACAGGTTCCACTCCTGGCTCCAGTCATCTTAAAAAAAAGCAAAATTTTCTTTCACTGTCGGCTCCCCTCGAATGTTGACAGCAAATTCGCAGTATAAGTGTCGAGTCAATCGGCATGTCTAGTAAGAGCTTCTCAAATAGTGACATTCGCATTCGTCGATAAACAAGTAGGTGCCGTTAGTTGTGAATCCAAAAATAGAAAGCGTGTTAATTCACAACAACGCGAGAAGCTATCCCATACCTCATTCATGGGGTGTAATGGGAAATTAAGGTAAGGTTAAGGATTTTAGCATTTAAATTTGAATGAGAAGAGCGGGGAGATGAAACGTCTTTTCAGGCGGAAATGCGTCTATGGAAGAAAAGAGAGAGATTGAATATTGAAAATACACTGATAGAAGTGAAGCCCGAAAGGTAAAAAGCAAAGGTTTTGTAACAGGGATCCCCACCTGTAAGGACAGAGACGGAACTCAAGTTACGGACTCTCAGAGTGAGCTGCAAAAATGGAGGCAACACTTTCGCTCTCTTCTTGTACCCGAAGGCAGTATAAGTGACGAAACGATGGTTTAGACTATCAACCACCGAGTCAAAACGAGATTAGCACGGCAATTGAGCGGCTTAAAAACTGGCAAAGCTGCGGTAGCCGATGGACTGCCGACAGAGCTTTTTAAAGCCGGCGGCGATGGCAATGTGCATGCTCGAGCTCATAAACACGATTTGGCTCAAGGAATGCATGCCCGATGATTAGAATCTGAGTATTCTATGTCCGTAGGCCCAACAAAGGCAATCCAAGTGTGTGTACCAACTATCGCAGGATCAGCCTTTTAGCTATCGCATACAAGGTCCTGTCTAATGTGGTATGTGAAAGACTAAACCCTATTTTAGCGCACCTGGTTAATCCACGACCGACCAGATATTCACACTATGATAAATCCTTGAAAAGACCCTTGAAATGCAGATAGACACCTACCACCTGTTTATTGACTACAAAGCATTCGACAGTCCGATACAACAGAAACTAGTATATGCTATGGTTGAGTTTGGTATCCCCGCGAAGCTGATACGACTGATTTGCTGCGGGATGCCACTGACTGATACGATGTCTTCAGTGAAAGAAGGCACGAATCTAACAGAGCCATTTTCTACCAAGCGAGGCTTTAGACAGAGCGATAGTCTGTCATGCGATCTCTTTAATCTCATAAAGGAGATGATCGAGCGGAAGGCAGCAGTAAACACGACTGGCACCATCATTAACAAAAGGTGCTCGCGTATGCTGATGATATAGATATCATTGGCCGAGGATATGGATCTGGATCTGGTTATTAATGAGGACTAAAACCAAGTTATTTGTTTCAACGAACAAAAAGTCTATTCGTTCGGAATGCTGCGTGAACGTTGACAACTATAACTTTGAAGTGGTAGATGATTTTGTCTACCTCGGCTTTGCCATAAACAAAAATAATAATATCGGCCTGGAAATCAAGAGATGCATATTGATCGTTAACCGCTGCTTCTCTGTGCTGAGTAAGCTTTTTAATAATAAAGCCCTCTCTCGACCATCTGTCATGCTCTACAACGCGGAATCCTGAGTAATGACGAGAGAAATACTTCGCAAAATATTTGGACCCATCATCGTTAACGATCCCATCATACCACGGCCGGCCCCCAGTAGGACCGATTAATAAAAACTTGGTACATGTCAATAGGGCAGGAATAATGCAAGAGTTTTCGAATTCAATTTGAAAAAAATTGAAGAGGTTGTCGGTCATACATTCTACACTATGGGAGCAACAGGAGCTGATTTCATAAAAAACTAATAAGGTATTTATCTTCGGCCATACCGAAGCTCAGATACCCTTCAACATTTGTAAAAATGGTAATTAAACAGGTAAATTGCACTACAATAATATTTTATTAATCATTGAACGTCAACAAAGAAGGTTGTACGATTGGAGGACGGTACTTTTATCCTCTCACGTCCAATTTTTTCAAAATTTGTTTATTTATTTTTTTCTGTTTTTTATGTATGGGCTGAGTTATTATTATGCATTTTTAAACCACAAAAAGGGGGAGATTGTTTGGGAGGTTTAAGTAGTTTTGTCAGATTTTGCTTATCTTAGAACTTAACCTCCGCTTACAGGATAGAATCTTGTATACCAACACAGAAAAAAATTACGACAAACTAGTTGTCATATTGAATACCATTTCGTCAATACAATTAAATATTTAATTAAAAAGGCGCCAACAACCAAAATTGTAAATACAATAAACAGTTTTGTTATAGTTACAATTTGTGTATTTTAGTTAAATTTAAAATGTGTTTGAAAATTTGTCAATATGACAATTTACAAACATGTTCAAATGGAAAAATTTTTATAAATCGAAATTGAATGCTTACAATAATATTTAATTACTTAACAGCAGTTGTGTTTTTTTTCTGTGAAATTTCAGCTCTACAGCTCTTAAACAGCGAATGTAATCGCCGGGACAGAACCTTAAAAACGGGCAATATGTATGGGAGTAGTTTTTGACCGATCGGACTCCTCTTAGAACTCAACCTCCACATGGAGGACAGAAGCTAAAGGGTCCGCCATCTAACGTTTTTTTTTCAACTTGGCAACATTTGGTTTCTGGATCTGGTATTAATGAGGACTGAAACCAAATTATTTGTTTCAACGAACAAAAAGTCTACTCGTTTGGAATGCTGCGTGAACGTTGACAACTATAACTTTGACGGCGCTACGTGCCACACAGCCGAAGCTACACTCGATGTTTTGCGCCCTGTTTTTAAAGATCGCATTATCAGCCGAAGAGCTGATGTCATTTTCCACTTCGGAGCTGCGATTTGACACCGTTGGACTATTATTTTTGGGGTGCCCTTAAAGATAAGTGTTACGCCGGCAAGCCAAAGACAATTTTCGCTTTAAAGGACAATATTCGTGAAGTCATTGGTGAAATACAGCTGCACACAATCGATAATGTGCTAAAAATTGAAACGATCGTATAGGCTACTGCATGGTCAGTCGAGGCAGCCATTTGAATGAAATTATTTTCCATTATTAACCGAAAGGATTGTACTTTCAAATAAAAAAAGAAATTTGAGAAAATATTCAGTAACTTTTTTATAGCATTTTAAAAAAAAAGCTATTTGGCGGACCCGTTACAAAGTTGCAGTTCGACAGCTCTTAAATTTCAGCTCGATATCTCTTAGACTACGGCTGTAATCGCGGGGGCAGACAGACTCAGAATTCGACGCTGATCATTTAAATATATACATACTAGCTTTCCCGGCTCGCGTTGCTTCACCCGTACCTACAATGAAACTTCTTAAGAATGTAATCAATACAGATAAAATGCAAACGTTTCATAAGACGAACGGACACACATTTATGTGATTGTAGCTTTATCCTACTTGCCTGAGTGATTGTACCGCTTTTATCCCTTAAAGTTCGAATTTCAAAAGATACATTCGTACAGCACAACTATAATTAAGTGGTACCTCCTCTAATTCTGTGCACATATACGATAATAGCTTTAGCTGTTTGGTCTGGGCGATGGTACCAGTTGTATCCCCTTTCGGTCTTTTGTTCCCCCCAATGTTTAAATTTCTAAATACACCATCTGGCGGGTATCTAATTCTATAGGAGCAATGCTTTTCAGTATTTATACAACTAAAAAACGATTTTCGAAAAATTACTTAACATCGTACAACTAAAATATTCACTTAAATGTTTAAGACTAATCCTTTGGCTGTTTAGTACCAGTGTTATCCGTTTTCGCCCCAAAGGTAAGAATTACGTGAACCTTTCTTGCATCGTTCTAATTCCATGGGGAGCTAGCCCATATAAATTATCATGATTACATCCCTTTTCGATATTTCGATACCCAGAAATATCGGATTTTGAAAAAACCTTCCATCCAATTTGATAGTGAGCATGTCCATATTTTCGCGATTATAGCTTTAACCGATTAGTCTGAGTTTATCCCTTATTGGTAAATATTACACCTTAAAGTACGATTTTCCAAAATCCATTCCTAGCTGACGTTTACACGAAAAGGAGAACAACTACCCCTAATTTCGTCATCCTATCTACTAGGGAT